>BFEA01000884.1:392823-403818 GCA_003427395.1 Chara braunii | reverse complement strand
GAGAGAGAAGAGGACAACAAACGAGGGGCTGTGACAAACTGTTTCGTCGGAGTTTCACCGACTCATCAGGAGGCTGAATATATATATATATATATATATATATATAATATGCAGTAAACCGCGTTCATCAGTGGCCTGACGCTGTAACCAAGGCCCAGGCCCAGCGAGCAGTGCGACCACGCGTTGCTCGGCCTCAGGCCGCTGCAGATGCTGTGTGACCAGGCACAGCAGGGAATTCAAAGGTCAAAGCCAACTGTCGGTCCAGGTACCTCGCCTAGGCCTTTGGTCGTGTGCATTGACTTGTATGTGTGCAGGTACTCAGTCAAACTGGTGGACCAAGGAGGATACAGTTTCAACTCAATCCAGGCCGTCGACGACAATCTGATCTCGGCCATTGCTGACTTGAGGTTGGGGTCCAGACCCTGCCGTCAACACTACATATTGAGTTGACTACCTGGCTTTAACATCTAGACTCTCGTCTGGAGTCTATGCTGACTCGACGCTCTTGCGTCATGCTGTCTTGCTGGCGAGACACTGCTGGGAGGACTGGACGACCGGCGCTCGTTGCTGGTTCGTGGCTTGAGTGTGCTGTGCGACCAGCATGCTGGTTGGCGCACTACTGTATGAGGGGTTGTCAACGTGGCAGATGCCACATGTCATCTTCGTGGCCGCTGCCACGTAGGACTGTTGCTGAGGTGGAAGGCGCTGGGCGCCTGTATTGCTGTTCTACTTGACAAGTACTCGGAAGGAGGATTCAAGACTGTGGTTGGGGTCGTGATACGTACCTGGTGTCTTCAACTTCGTCGTTACACTGCTGCTTGATGACTGGTCTGCTGGTGCCACGTGGCACTGTTGGTCTACATTGTCTTGGATGTCCGGCCCGAAGACTGTGGTTGCGAGAGAGGGATGTTCTCGCTTCGCGACATTATTGTCACGCGTGTTTATTAACACGTTGTCTAGACATCGAGCCCGACGACGCGCGTGATGGACATGGTGATGACGGGCAGGATATTGACTGCCATTGGACTTTGATGCTGACGTGGCACTTCCACGTCCGCGTGGGATATCGAGTGGGAACTTCTTGTCATGTGCTGATGATATCTCGCCGACGAAACAGAGTTGCCGCATTGCTATTTCGCCAGTCAGAGACGAGTGGAGCTAATTGATTGGCTGTTTGAGTACTCGCTGGCCTTGGCGAGATCAAGTGCTGATGTGGCAGGCTTTGATTGGATTTGGGATGCGGCGAGCAGACTTGTGAAGCGCGGCATTGTGGGAGTTCACCTTCACAAACGGATCCGGGTAACAAGAGAAAGAGCGACCAACATTCATTGCTGAAGCCACCCCCCACGATCTTTGATTGGTTCGAAGTGATGACTTGGCGAAAGTTGAGTTGGCATACCGGGGGGGTTGGCCGAAGCAGGCACGACGTGCCTCGGGAAACGATTGATGCATTCCGACGCTGAGAGCGGCACGAGCGGCAGACTTTGGCTTGTGGTGCTTGATTGCTGTCGGGGTGATTAGAGTGCATGCTGATGTGGCTTTGTGGGGAAGACTGACGTTGATTGGTTGTGTTGTCAGTACTTACCTGTTGCCTGGTTGTGCGTGCACACGTACCTATAAATGCTAATGACCTTGGCCTGCTAAGATTACCTGGAAGACAAGTCATCACACGAATAAGAGAAAACGAAATTAGAACAACATATAAAAAAGAAATCAATCAAGAGAATAAGTAATTATTTTTATTTTATTTATTTTCTTGTGAATTATCTGCTTGTACTGACGTTGAGTGGCTGTTCAGCCATCAAATAATATTGTCTGTTTTCTTTTATTGAGTAAGAATTGGTCTGTTAGGTTTCCTATTGATGTTGATCATGGCACCGATTGCTGAGCACATGCGTCAGTCTATTCTGACCCGGTGGGTGCCTCGTTTGTTCGGACCTGGGCAAGTGCCTTATGCGGTGGGAGCAAGTAGCTCCTCGACTGAGCCGCGTACACATGCCCAGATCGAGGCACGAAGAAGTGAACTGGGAGAGCTCCTCTCCCAACTGCTGGTGGATATGGAGTTTGGTGTCCCTGCTGCAAGAGAACACATCCGGGGTAAATTTGACCTTGATGCGATCTCTGATCGTTTGGCCAAAGCTACCATGGGTGTGGAGATGATAGCAGCAGCGATTGAAATCCAGAAGGTTATTGGCCAGTGTCCTCAGATACTGGACCAATTTACCATCCAACAGTTGGAAGAAATAGCTCAGCGAAAGGATGGTGCGCCAGCAGTGAAAGTGGAAAGCATTGAAGAGAACATACAACAGTTAAAGGAGACACTCGCGAAAGAAGAAAAGAAGCGGGAAGAACTGTTGCAAGGAAAAGAACAGAAAACTAAGTTGCAGCAGAGAATGGGTAGAGTTCAGCAGCACGTTTATTTGGATGAGAAGGATGTCGCCCAGACGCTGGGGCAAATACTGACAT
Organism: Chara braunii; assembly: GCA_003427395.1. Lineage (NCBI taxonomy): Eukaryota > Viridiplantae > Streptophyta > Charophyceae > Charales > Characeae > Chara > Chara braunii. The sequence continues at coordinate 401,352 of BFEA01000884.1, read as the reverse complement.
ATCTGGCTTTCCTTGAGGAGAAATTGGACCAACAGCAGAATAAAATGGATGAATTGGCTGTTGGTCTCAACGTTATCACTAACATCGTTAAGGGGAAAGCCCCTTTGATTGAAAGTGAGGAAGAAAAAGGAAACGAGGATAAAAAAAATGACGTCAAGATTGATAGGTTGCGCATCAGCGGAATGAAAGACGACGACGCATCCAAAAAGGAAACGAAAAAGGAACCAGAGATGAAACCGGAAGAGAAACTTGACGGGGATGGTGATGGAAACGGGAATGGGAACGGGAACGGAAATGGGAATGGTGGTCCCAACGGTCCCCCTCCCCCTCCTAAGGACAATGCCAAACCCGCAGATCCGACTAAGCCAAAGAAAAAAAAAAAGGTGAAGATGAAATTGCCTTTTACTTTTTCTAATAAGAAAGAAGAAAGCCTTCCACTCTGGATCGCAGAGATCCAGACCTATGTTGGGACCGCACCGGTAGAAGAAGAGTCGCAAATTGCGTTCACCACTTCTTGTATGGGGGGTGAGGTGAAGCAATGGGTTATGGCGGAAGCAAATGCCGCGGGGTTTGACGATATAGGTGAGTGGGCGAAGACTATGACCTTGAAGCAGTTCCTTGCAAAAGTCAAGGACTGTTTCTTGGACAAGACTACGGCCGATAAGGCCTTCGACCAACTCACCACGATAGGACAAAAGTCCTGGTCTTCAGTTGAGTCATTGTCTCGTGAGGTTGACCGATTGTTGCAGGTTCCCGGTCTTAACCTGCAGGACTCTCAGGTCCTCTACATTTACTCGCGTGCATTGCCCGAACCGATCCGAGGGCACTTGGTCCCCGAGGCCAAGTCCGGTAAGTATAGTTACCGTCAGTTCCGCGACCTGGCGTTGCAGCGGGAACAAATGACTTCGCAAGTCAAAGGTTCCTATGCTGCTGCCGTAAAGAATGAAAGAGGAGGCAGTCAGGATGCATCGGCAAGCGGATCTTATGGCGTCAAAAGCGCCAAGACCACACCCTCGTCGTATTCGACGACGATACAATGGAGAAATGGCCATTGGAGAACGAGGGTGGTGGTGACAGCAGCAGTGACCACGGAAAGGGGGAGGTCACCGCTGCGACGGTCAACAAGGGAGGACCGTCATCGAATACGAGACCGAAGGGGAAACCACGCTCCTTCCCATACCATCCTGGGATTGCGGCCGGCAGACCGTGGCTGAAGATGGGACTAACCCGGGAGGTATGGCAGGATAGAATGAATAATGCGCAGTGTCTCAAGTGTGGCACTGCGGGGCATATCATTGCCTTTTGTCCATTGATTAAGAACCCAAAAGGGAGCAGCCCGTAGGAATAACATTTGTTCCTACAGAGTCGGAGGGTGCGATTACATGTGAGGCGCCCACGATCCCTTTCCACACTCCGACTCCCGTGGCAGAGGATGGAAACCCTTCCGCCTATGCATGTCTCTGGACGACTCCCTTGACGAGTTGGGTGGCGAGCTAGTCGCGTTACGCAGTTCGTGGGCGAAGAAAGCCAAGTCTAAGGGTGAATTGTTGATTGCTGACTTCATAGTTAATCGCACACACGTGGGTGCGATGTTGGACCCTGGGTCCACACGATCTTACATGTCTGAACGTGCAATCCGCAAGTTGCATCTCGGCATGAAGATCCAGACTTTGTCTAAACCGATCACGTCTATGTTGGCTGACAAAAGCACGATGACGGTAACGCAGTATGTCGATCGTGTTCGTTGTCAGTTCAGTACCAAGGATGGGAAGAAGATTTGGCATGAGCTTCCCTTCCTAATCGAGAAGAACATGCCGTTTGATATCATCTTGGGAATGGATTGGCACGAGGAAGCTGATCCCAAGATTGATTTCAAACAGAAAGAAGTAAGAATTAAGGATGAATCGTTTGAGTTACAACCGATTAAGTTGTATCATCGGTCAGGGTCTGATTCTGTCTTGTCTTTTTGTTGTATGAGCTACCTTGCATTCCGATCGATGGTTGCAAAGAAGAAGTTAGAGGATGAGGTAGTAATGTTGTTAGTTAAGAAAGTAGGTGAGTCTTCAACTACCCATCCTCCTGGCATAGATGCACTCCTAACRRAGTTTGCCGATGTTCTGTCTGAACCAACCGGGGTCACTTCGCGTGCTATCAAGCACACGATCGAGATTGTGCCCGGTAGCAAGGTTCCCAAGGGCCCTATCTATCGCATGTCTCCAAGGGAACTTGAGGAACTTAAGAAACAACTATCTGAGTTGACGGAGAAGGGATGGATTCGCCCTAGCTCCTCTCCTTATGGTGCATTTGTCTTGTTTGTGCCCAAAAAGGAAGGTGAGCTTAAGTCTGGGTACCACGAGATCGAGGTGGATCCCGCCGATCAGCATAAGACCGCGTTCCGTACGAGATATGGTCATTACAAGTTCATCGTGATGCCATTTGGTCTAACGAACGCACCTGCGACCTTCCAAAGGTCAATGAATGAGTTGTTTAGGCAATGGCTCGACGACTTTGTAATCGTCTACTTGGATGACATTCTAGTGTATAGTAAGACACTAGAAGATCATCATCGACACCTTCGTCTAGTACTCGGGAAGTTCCGCGAAGGTAACTTCAAACTCAACCCAAAGAAATCCGAGTTCGCTAAATCTGAGGTCCTGTACTTGGGACATATAGTGAACGAGGAGGGATTGAGGCCCGAGGAAAAGAAGATCTCGGYGATCARAGMTTKGCCACAGCCGAAGACTCTGACAGACCTGCGATCTTTCCTTGGATTAGCAAGTTACTATAGGAAGTTCGTTAGGAACTTCTCAGTTATCGCTGCTCCAATGAGAAGATTGCTCAAGAAAGGTACTATCTGGCTGTGGGACAMGGATTGTGAGTCATCCTTTCGAAAGCTGAAACACGCTTTGACCCACTATCCTGTTCTTAAGATTGCCGACCCGTCTCTTCCTTTCATCGTCACAACTGACGCAAGTCGGTACGGTGTTGGCGCTGTCTTACAACAAGACGACGGCAAGGGCTACCGCCCTATTGAGTTCATGTCTAAACGTCTGCCGTGTGAAAAGGTCGCCAAATCCACCTACGAAAGGGAGTTGTATGCATAAGTCTGCGCCCTAGAGACATGGAAACACTATCTCCTTGGCAGACATTTTACTGTGTACTCGGACCACTCGACCCTCAAGTGGATCAAGACACAGCCTCGATTGTCTGACAAGTTGGTGCGTTGGTCTGCTTTCATCGATACCTTCGATTTCGAACTCAAAACTATTAAAGGTAAGTCCTATGTTGTAGCAGACGCACTATCTAGGAGGAGTGATTTCTTTGGGGCTATTGTCTCTTACCTGGATGTTGGGAATGATGTAAAAGACCAAATCCGCGTTGGATATGCCACTGACCCTGTCTGGAAACCAATCATGGATATCCTAGCCAAGGATCCATCCCAACTTCCTCACTATCGATTGTCTGATGGCTTACTCTTCTTGTTGGACCAAACTGAAGAGAGACTGTGCATTCCTCACAAGGAAGAACTTAAAAGTCTATTGATTGGGGAATGTCATGATACAGAGGGACACTTTGGGTTCAAGAAGACGTATGTTGAGGTGTGTGAGCACTATGAATGGAAGGGTTTGAAAGAGCATGTGCTAACATATGTACGTATATGCCAAGTATGTCAGAGAAACAAACCGTCTCTTGAGAAACCTTCGAGTTTACTCCGACCACTACCTATTCCGAGTGAGCCAGGTAAGTCCGTGTCCATTGACTTCATGAAACTCACCAAGTCCCGAAATGGCAATTGTCAAGTGATGGTTGTGGTTGACCGTTTCTCCAAATATGCTATGTTCATACCCTTGCCTGCAGACGCCAAGACTGAGCTTGTGATTGCTAAATTTCAGATGTGATGGGTAACTGAGTATGGGTTTCCTGTGTCTATCGTATCTGACCGTGATGTCAGGTTCACAAGCATGCCTTGGCAGAAGTTGATGGAGGCATACGGTACACGGCTCACCATGTCGTCAGATAGACACCCTGAAACGAATGGACAGTCTGAGCAAATGAACCATATGGTCCAACAACTTTTGAGAATGTATGTCCGTCCTGACCAAGTGGACTGGGACGAGAACTTACCCAAGATTGTCGGTGCATATAACAATAGTGTGCATACCGCAACGGGACACACACCTAACGCACTGCACAAGGGCTGGAAACCTAAGCGTCCCATTGATGTCCTAACTAAGGACCAGTTCCTTAGACTTCCACGTGGGACAAAGGAGTATGCCATTATGTTTCAAAAAGACATAAAAAAGGTGAAGGAAAACTTGAAAAAAACCCAAGAGCGTATGATTGAACGAGCTAACAAACACCGACGTCCGTCTACATTTCAAGTTGGTGACTTGGTCTGGGTTAAGTCCAAAGAATTCACTTTAGAAGAAGATGTTTCTCAGAAACTGATGCCTGTTTATCTGGGACCCTGGGAAGTGCTCAAGGTGATAGGGGATGTAGATGGACCCTCCTACCGGATTGACATTCCCCCTCAACTTTGGACATACCCCGTCTTCCACGCGTCTAAACTACTTCCATATGTAGAAGGAATAGAGTTCCCTCACCGACCATCTGCAATTCCTCCGTCTATGAATGGCAGTTATGTGGTTGAGAAAATTACTGAACATGGATTATTTTCTACTAGTGGGGGAGGCAGACCTCAGAAGCAGTATAAGGTGAGATTCCAGTTCCAATCTGAATCTGAAGACCGTTGGTTTAGCAGGCGGGAACTGCTGGATACTGCTCCTGATATTGTTGCTAGCTATGAACGCGGACTGAAGTCTTAAGTATTTCTGCGGTGGAACTCGAATTCGGGCCGGCAGGAATGCAGTAAACCGCGTTCATCAGCGGCCTGGGCGCTGTAACCAAGGCCCAGGCCCGGCGAGCAGTGCGACCACGCGTTGCTCGGCCTCAGGCCGCTGCAGATGTTGTGTGACCAGGCACAACAGGAAATTCAAAGGTCAAAGCCAATTGTCGGTCCAGGTACCTCGCCCAGGCCTTTGGTCGTGTGCATTGACTTGTATGTGTGCAGGTACTCAGTCAAACTGGTGGACCAAGGAGGATACAGTTTCAACTCAATCCAGGTCGTCGACAACAATCTGATCTCGGCCACTGCTGACTTGAGGCTGGGGTCCAGATCCTGCCGTCAACACTATATATTGAGTTGACTACCTGGCTTTGACATCTGGACTCTCGTCTGGAGTCTATGCTGACTCGACGCTCTTGCGTCATGCTGTCTTGCTGGCGAGACGCTGCTGGGAGGACTGGAAGACCGGCGCTCGTCGCTGGCCGCTGCCACGTAGGACTGCTGCTGAGGTGGAAGGCGTTGGGCGCCTGTATTGCTGTTCTACTTGACAAGTACTCGGAAGGAGGATTCAAGAATGTGGTTGGGGTCGTGATACGTACCTGGTGTCTTCAACTTCGTCGTCACGCTGCTGCTTGATGACTAGTCTGCTGGTGCCACGTGGCACTGTTGGTCTACATTGTCTTGGATGTCCGGATCTCTGATTGAGACACGATTATGCTGCTAGGAGGAGGAAGTGCCCGAAGAGGAAGTGGGTTGTAGGGAGGAGACTCTTCCACCTTCTCAAAGTTTATTCTCCCTCCTCCCTCTCTCGTCTGTGTATGTATTCTCTCTCATTTTGGGATCATTATTATTATGATTTATCAGCAACGTTCGTCTACTTTGTCTTTGTGAGTAACGACTGATTATCACGACTGGGCGCATTGCATATATATATATATGTCATTGTCATACATTGAAATTCACTTGAACGGTACACGCAATGAGACACGGAACGAGAAGGTTGTGAATGACCTCAGATTCTGCATCACACTTCGATTAATTTTGTATGTCACTGAGCATTGAGTCAAACGTATTTTACATGTTATGACATTGTGTCAAGCAGAAATTGGAAGTCAATCAAGAGTAAGTGCAATCACTAGGTGAACGAGATGGTTTACGTATGGATTCCGTCGCATTTCGATAAATTATCATAAACTGACAGAACATTGTATGCATACCATTGGATTTCGTCGCACTTCAAGAAATATCGTAATCATGAAAAATTAAAAGTCGAAAATTGTATGCACACGTGCGAAAAATCGTGAACGCAAAATCGAACTACGTCTAAATTAAACGCAACGAGCCAACTCAAAATTGGACTACATCTAAATTAAATGTCACGACTCACTGTAATCTAAATTTTCTAAAACGCTATCATTTACAAATTTAAAGCATCTACAAGCGTCCCCTCATCCTGTGAGAACCAAACCCGTACAAGACATTCATTGACGACCCGAAAGAAAAGGTTTGTGGTTGTCCCTTCGTCGCCACATTCGAGAACACTGAAATGTATTTTATCCTTACAAATCTACCAACATCTGCCAAGGACTTACCGATGGCGTCATCCACACAACATGCTACTTGCTCTACCTCATGCCACTTGTCAACCTCATCAATTTGACCGGCAATCTCCAAATCGGACTGTCCGTTCTAGTAGAGAAGGTGCAGATTCCTCATTTTGCGACCATGGATTATAAGCTCGTTGCAAGAAGCTAACACTGCAGTCCGTTTTCGGTTTGAACATGCCACACACAACACTCTGCAGAAGTCGGAACCAACCAAAGACAACCGTATGCAACAGTACGACACATCCTGTGGTCGTATTCCGCTACCACGAAGCGGATGTAGTTCCAAAAACGGATTGTAGGATGCACAGTCCAACAACTCTTGTATCAAGTCCGCAGACCACACGCGAGGTGACCTCGTGACGTTTTTCAAGGGAAGGTAAAACCGCTTATTCTCTTCCTGCATGAGTGTGGCGCACATCTTGGAAGTTGCCTGACGCCAACGACATCGTGAGGTACTTTGATTAGGCTCCCCCACTCCGACGCAGAAGCAAACTTGTACTCCTTATGCCATTGCCATTTCCTTGCCAAGATCGCTATAGCCCATTCTGCCTCGGACCACGCATCGAGAGGTTTGTCCAAGCAAGGGACAACACTCATCCACGAGTTGTTTTCGAACTCCGTTGTCATCGGCTCCATAATTTCGGTATTGTCGCCCGGACCAAGCAATCCACATGCACAAGGGTGAATGAGATACGAAATATCATGCCAATGGGCCATGACTCCTGCCGCACTCCCTACAAAAGAAATAACATGCAAAACAAGTATTGAAAATAAATTGTTGAAAAAGTATAACAATAGCCTCCACAACGAACTAAACGTTTGAAATTGCTTTACCATCACCCAACCATCTTATAAAAACCATCCCAAGACCGTGGACAAATTTTTTGTCCTACTGTCGAAATCGTCGCAATTTACTAAGTTCGAAAAGAATATTCTTAGCCTGCTTTTCAGACTTCGTCTTTCTATAATGCACAAACTCCGCGATGATGTCCTACCACAACGAACCTTGTCCAAACAGACATTTTCAAAAACCCTTTTCGCTCACGTATCGGGCAAACTGACAAGGCCTATGACGTGCACTCGTCACTTTTGTCCCCTCCATCAACGTTGCCTTCAGGAGATGGACTGAGATCTTGAAGTGCGGCTTCACCATTCAATCGAACATTGGAACGGATGACAAGTCTAGTCGTGGACGGTTTTGAACCTCTGCCCGGTCTCTCCCAACCAAAAGCGATGAAGTCGGCATGTTGCCATTGTGTCTGCTCAGTCATCTTCAATTTTTTCTCTCATGCGTTGTCATACAGTTCTTTGAGCGATTTTGATTTCCCAGTTAACACCCAGTACTCCACTCACATTTCATTGTAATTCGGCGAATTATTTTTAACAATCACCCGAGAAAGTGCTTTGCCCACCCAGATAGGCACGCCACTGGACAAATCGTCGTCGGATGAGCAAAGAATGAGAAAGGTGCCCACGTCAACATGCACGAGGGGGTCGAAACTGGTCTTCGGGCAATCTTTTCTACGTCCAACAAACAGGGGTTCCCTCTCGTCGATGTTGGCACTTTCAGGAAAAGGTTGTTGATCTCTTTCGAGCAGCCGTGCTCTTGGCAAAAAACTTTCTAGAGGTTGTGAGGACAACCCGTTGGTGATGATCTCGTCCCTATGTTTGATGACCTCTTCCCAATTGCAGAAAGCTCGTTTTCTCCTACCCACCTCATGCTACGAAACACCCTCAGCAGCGGCCAAGCGCGACCGAATCCGTGGACGCAGCCAGGTGGACGACCCCGCGGCCACGTTGCGGCCAGTGGGGAGGGGGGTTGGGGATTCGGAAAGCGCCATGGGGTGGCGCAACCCAGACCTACCCCCTCAAACAAAAAAAATAAAAAAAAATAATTTTTTGGATGGGGGGGTTTCGCTGTGACTGATGACAATTGGGAAAAAAGAAAAAAAAACAACGCAGGCTTTTTTTTTTTTCTCGTTGATTTATTTATTGATTGATTGATTGATTGATTGGTGGGGGCGGGGTCGCCCCACCCCCCCTTGATTGATTGATTGATTGATTCATTCATTCATT
>BFEA01000884.1:350136-392307 GCA_003427395.1 Chara braunii | reverse complement strand
CGAAGAATACAAAGAACTGCCAACCAAAAATCCCCCCCCCAAAAAAAAAACTTCTTTTTAAATTTATTTTTCAAGTTCTCTTCTCCACCTTTTCTGTTTTTTATTTTTTATAATTTCAAAAATGTTTATGTTTCCAAAAAAAATATATATATATATTGTAGGGATTAAAAATCCCTACAACCCCATATATATATATATTTTACCCATTATTTTAATCAGGAAAAATATGGTAAAATCATGTCCGCGGGGCGGACGAGGTCGGTCGCGGACGCGGCCGTATATGCGTCCGCCATCCGAGATCGACCTCGTGGATGCATCCGCGGGTGTTTCATAGACGTCATGTTCATTGAGGGTGCACCACGTTGCTCGCATGCTCTCCAGCAACTCGCAAAATCGAATAACAAAATTTTTGTCATTATAATAGTCATTTCGAGGAAGGGGTTGCACAGGAGGCGGGTCAAATAGCAACAAAGGACCTACATAGCTTTCATCGGGGTTTTAATTGAACCAACAAATCGGACCTTCCTCGGGCAACCAGTTGTCGTCATCAGAAAAATCCTTGTACAACATGTCCGGATTATCTCCAACCATAAAAAATTTAAGGAAGTGCGGTTTCGAAATACCAGTAATGTCTGGCACAATGCATGGGTCTACTATACTCATCCAATCTGCCAGTGTATCGAGAAAAATGCATTTCGGAGGCTTTTTGTGGGATTGCTGTATGAGCTCAAAGAACTCGTTCATGATATAAGCGTCTATGTCTTTCAATTTCTTAGAGAAAACGCTGAAAGTAGCATCAACGTTTGTATGGGTATGTCCCACCAGCATGAAACTTATTTCCACCTCTTGGAAAACTTAACCAAGAGTGCAGCAGGCGCACATATGTACTTGTTCTTATTTTCCCGCCAACAATTATCTGCTTGAATGCGCAAAAACGGTGGCAGTGGCGTCCCGCTCGATTGAATTTCGGCGAGGATTCTCATAAGAAAAGTAGCGATTGTATTCGAGTCATGTTTGAAATACGGAAACCAGGTGTATACATATATACTAGGGTCTCTACCGTGTACAATGACACCTGTCAGATTCGTCTTCATCATCATCTTGTGCCTAAGTGCTTTCGAGTAGTTCGTCTCGCCAATATGGGGGATAGTTGTCTTCTCCTGATCCGTGTCGTCAACGATGAGACACAAACGCTTGTTCGGACGGACCATCGAATCAGTCTTCGCTCGACTATAGTCCAATCTGTGTTCAACTCGCCGCCTTTGGTGAACTTTCATATCCTCCCAAGCTCGTCCTCGATCTCGAGGAAGAGCAACATATTGTATACGTTCCTTCAGTTCATGACAGACGACGCACTTGGTGAACGTGTTAGATTGTGCAAGGGAAACGTGGAAAAAATGTTTACGCCATATTTTATAAAAATTGGACTCAGACGCAACATTGAGGCCCGCGTCCACGAAGTCTGATTTGATGGACTCATAAATTGATCTATTCGTAAAAGCAGCTGGAAGTCGAAGTTTTGGTCTATAAACCCCATCTTGATGAGAAACCTCATTCGGCATGCTATCCGCATGACACTCGATGAACTTTTTCATGTTGGCGAGCATATCGACCGTCTTGTCTTTTGGTTGTTGTCTACCCGTCAACCCGTGCTCGCAACGCACAAAGTCATTGTCGAATCGTTTTTTGTAGCTATAAAACGTATTACGAGAAACGTCGAGAACATTGCAGTAGGCCTTGACGCACATGTAATATTCTAACTCTGCAGGACGAACACGTTTCTCTACACCTTCATTCAGCGTGAAATCTTTGAGGCTTTTCATCCACCGCTCCGCCCGCTCTTCAGGAGTCTTACTGTACAATCCTTGTCTAACCTTTCGGACTTCCTCAGGCGACACGTTGTAACAACAACGTGCCTTGCAACATGCCATGCCACGTACAATGAGCAGTTTCTTTTTAGACAATATGTCTTTTGCTCTTTTGTACTTCTCTACCTTCCTAGCATTCTTATTAACCATGCTATACGGTCTTCTCTCCCTGACAAAGGTGCAGGCAAAATTTGTAGTATTGCCATATTTTCTTTAACACTCCTGCCAGACGCTTCCGACCCTGACTGACTCTTAACAGGAACCGCATCATGAGATCGCACTTGCGTTGGACTCGCCCGCGTCGTGGAGAGTTCCTTCGAAGAATAGTCAGTGGCAACCAACTTTGTACCATTGTAGCTAGCTTGCTGTAACGACGTACTGGACGAGTATTGTTGTCCAGACGAGTAATCTGTGGCCACCAACTTCTCACTCTCGGCATCAGAGGTTGTGAAAGAAGCAGCCATCGACACGCAAAAGTTGTCCGCCGAAGTTGCGGTGTGCACCTCGCCCGAAACGTGGAACTCGTTTCGGGAGCCAGACGGCTCTTCGCCTGCGGACGATGTCGCTAAACCCCTAGGCAAATTGATACAACCCCCAAAGCTTTCACGGAAAGCGAGACTTCGTTTTCTGGTAAACGCAGCAATGGACTGTTGGAACGGCGAATTGTCGGAAGAGCTCATTGGGGACAACTCCAGGTCTTCTAGGTGAAAATGCAAGTCGATGGCCTGTTCGACGTCCATAGTCTAGTTCATGCGGTCGTTCGTTGAACCTCTTTTTCCACCATCATGCAGCCGTCGGTGTCATGTACCATGTTCCCGTCAGGAAAATCGATCGAACTGTCCAATGTCGAGTGAACGGGTAAATTCGAAATCGTCTCCACACCATGCAAAACAGCGGAGCAAAGTGTAAACATGAACACAAGGAATATGCGTCTTTGAACCCGCACCACCCGCCACCACACCCCCTTCCCCAACCCCACCTCCCCCCCCCGCGAAAAAAAAATTCCCAGATGTCGCAACATTCAAAGTGCGCCGACATCCAAACTTGCCAGAGATTGGAATCTTTCGACTGCGTTGATTGTATTTGCCGAAGGGCATCTAAATATTTCTTGCCTCGACTCCGGCGACAAGAATTGCATCGATAGAGATTGGAGATGCCCTTTCAACTTTTGCTTTTTATGATTTTTACAGTTGGATGTTAAAGTCCGTAGCAGCTGTCAAAGTCAAACCCCTTGATCAGTTTGCAGGCCTCCAATGATGGAACCGAGCTGCTACAAAGGGCCTTGCCCTGCCTACCACTCATCCCCGCAGGTTGCTGAAGAGGGTAGGTCCCGCAACCGCCTTGGCGATTGTCCACCGTCGAGAGGTAAGTCCCTCAAGGCGCATGTCAGTTGACACTTGAGTGTCGAACGGGACCCTCGATACCATCGAGGTCCATGCGAGTATGGGCAGTACATAGTACGCCACCAATTTGACTGCTTGCGTACTTATGCATGGCTAGTCGTTATGAGGAAGCCTGCATTCGTGCGACATTTTTACGATGTCTAGCGGGGGACTGCCAAACGATTTCCGCGACATTTCGTTATGGGTCTGACACCGTATGGACTAGGCATGTTTTGGTTTTGTGAGTATATTGATTCTATGTTTTTTGGTTGTGTGTGACGTGTGGCAAGTAGGACGCGTCCCAGCCCCATCCTCCTCCCCCTTCCCCCCCCCTCGCGTCTAGGTCCGATAGAGACATTGGACTGCGCGTAGCCGCAATGGCGAAGCATATGATAAACGCCCATCGGTTGGACATAATCTGCGATTGGAACAGGAAGGTGTGGTTCAGTCGGTTGCAGTCGATCTACGACGGCCCCGGATCCTCGAAGTGCGCCGGGATCCGAACTTGTCAGAAACAGAATCCATGATGAACTGGTATTCTCCGGATGCAATGAAATGACTATCGAACAAGCGTTATCAGAAATGCAAGGATTTGAGTGGTTGCAGATAAAAGAAACGTTGTCGGAAGGACACCAAAAGACCCCAACAGCGGCCCAACACGGTCGCAAGACCCTTATGCATCCCCCACAAACCCCCATTCTGCAGATGGACAAGAAATGGACTTATGCTGGCAATGCTTACTTCTGCATTCCCAACAATGGTCGTGCGTCAACCTCGCCCAATTGACTGTGGATTCCGCCAATGCCAAGAACAAAGCGCGGTCGTCAAAGTTCGCCGGGATCCCAACTTTTTAGCAATTGGGCTCCCGTGATCGCGAACATTACACTTCAGCCCCCATGAACCCCGATTCGGCAACCCTCGTAACCCTAAGACCCAGCGACCACAGTGTTTGGGCAGTCGGTTTTGCACATTCTTCCACTTCCACTGTACACATCACCGGACTAAGATGAACATGGCTCTTGGACCCCTAAGAAGCCGTCATTAACCCTCGATTAGGCTAGCGTAGCAGCCTCGGAGATGAGAGTGAGATGACAATGCGAACTTTCGCAATACAGGCGATGCGACGTAAAGGCGCACTTTCGACGAATGTGACGAACGGTGCGATATAGATGGATCCTCTAAGTGCGCCAGGATCCGAACTTGTCAGAGGCGGATTTTGAAAGATGACAGTTTTCCGCACTGGAGAGATTGCACCGTTGGTCTATCGTCTTCACAACTGCAAGTCCAAGTCCGGTTGCCGAAATAAAATTTGCGGTTTGAGGTCTCTCAAGTGACCCCTTATAAGCCCCGATTAACTTCAGCGACAAGGCGAGCTCGTGTGCTGGCAGAAAAAGCTTTTGCAACTCGAAAAACATCAAAAACCACTGTGGAATTGCAGGCGTTTGAATCCTGTCCGCAGCGGCAGCGCAAAAAACGATCAGGTCTCCAAGACCCTTACGTATCCCCCCCAAACCCCCATTTTGTAAATCGACAACGCACACACGTGTGTTCGCAATGGCTACTTCCACAGTCCTCGCAAAGGTCGTGCGTCAACCGCAACAAATCGATGGCGGATTTCGCGAATGGCCAAAACAAAGCGCGCTCCTCAAAGTTCACTGCGATCCGAACTTGTCAGCGATTGGTGTCCCACGATCATGAACATTGAAGTGTTGAGAGGTCATTCAGCAATCGTGCACGATTGGAAAAAAACAAGGTTATAGGCCCCTTTATCAACCCCCACATAACCCGATTCAACCACCCCGTAAACCCTAAGAACCTGCATTTTTCTTTGTCGCGGCAGTTGGATTCTCGTTGTTTCCCACTCCAAGCGCACTCGTCAGAGGACTACGAAGAACATGGTTGTTGGGCCCCTCAGCAGACCCCATGAACCCCCGAAGGGATTTTCAGATGAGGAGATGTCGTTCATTGGCAAGGAGAACATTTGCCCGGGCCCGAAGGGGTTTTCAAACGAGGAGAGGGTTTTTAACAAGGAGAGTTAGCTCATTACCGAACGACGTTTGGGCCACTTCCCTGGTTGTGTGTCCATACGTGAAGTTCGCCGGGATCCGAACTTGTAGGGGATCGAGTTTCCATTTGTTATGTGATTCGCCGGCACATAATGAGTTACAGCGGGCCCTCAGTGGGTGGAAACGCACGGTGGACAGGTCCGTCCAAATATTGCCAACGCACTACTGCAAGCTCTCGGTCTGCCCTAATCTGGGTTTCATCGCTTGCTTCCCTGCCAGACAAGGAGAACAGGGGGCGTGTGGCGCTGAGGCCACAACCGTGAATGTGGTAGTTCGGATTCCAACGAACTTTGGTCTAGATTGGAGGGAGGACAGGATTGGAGGAAGATAGAGGGGTCGCGGACGACCGTTTTCTTATTTTTTGCGAATCTCCAGCAAGGACTGTCGGACCCTGATGTTGCAGGAATGTATTTTTGCGAACCGATGAATCCTCAGAACATGGGGTAACCGTTCGTGAATGGGGCTCATAGGGGTCGAAGTGGAAAATTTTTGTGGCTCGCCAGAAACTTTGTTGGCAATGACAGTCACCTCTGAATCTCTCTGATCTTGCCGAATCAGGGTCTAGAACGCGATGAATTCGGCAGTACACATTACTTGAAATCCGTCGAGATCGGAACTTTATGAAATCAGGGTTGTCGACAAATGAGGTCAATTGCTTGTGCAGAAAGCGAGCAGTCATGCCACCAGCGGGCGGTAGAGAGAGGACGGAGCACTATGGCATTGTTGGCGGCGGCGCGAGGAGGTTGCAACCCGCAAACCCTCCAAAAACGGACTGGCAGGAAACCTGTATCCCGCGCCAACTACTTTTAGAGTCGTTTATCTACTGCGCGCGTTTCGAGACGGTTAAGAATCCGTAAGTCCGTCGGGATCCGAACTTCGTGTTCACGACCTCGACCACCACATTTCAACAATGATGTCTCCGCCGCAAGAAGGGTTCACCAACCAAAAACTCTGCAACCATGAAAGACTTGCAATCGTGCTAGTCCATCGGCATCCGAACTTAATGTCTCACAGAAAAGTCACACGTGTCGCACTCGAGTTCATACGCTTGGACGTGCCTTCTGTGAGTTTTGCGAGATCGTGCAATCACGACTACACTGTACTACACGCTTGATCGTAGCGGATGAGAAGTCACGTCTGCCACGTGGACCACAGTGCACTCTTCGTTGTTGGACGAGAACCTCGCCCCACATCGACGACGTTGCTCGATAGCGAATACAATTTCCTCCTTCGCGCATCCGCTGCGATCCAGGGTGCGATCGTGAGCGTGACACGTGTGACTTCTCATGAACAAATGTTCATGAGTGCAACTCGTGTGATCATGTGTGGCGATCACCCGTGTCGCGCTCTCGATTGCACCCTGGATCGCAGCGGACGGGCAAAGGAGGAAGCTGTATTTGCTACCGAGCAATGCCGTCGATGAGGGACGAGGTTCTCATCCAACAACGAAGAGTGCGCTGTGGTCCACGTGGCAGACCATGGCGCGAACCTCGTGTCGCACTCACAGTCTGTTGTTCATGACAAGTCACACGTGTCTCGCTCGTGATCCCGTCGTGGATCGCAGTGGATGCGAAAAGGAGGAAGTTGTATTCACTATCGAGCAATGTCACCGATGCGGAATGAGGTTATCGTCCAACAACGAAGAGTGTGCTGCGGTCCATGTGGCAGACCACGGCGATAACCTCATTCCTCATCGACGAGAGTACGAGCGTATACAACTGGGCCACGGTTCCCTGCCTCTTGCTCTTCCATAGCCGATGACAACCTCCTTTCGCATCGACGTCACAACTAACAGAGTTGCGCCGCCTCGCAAACAATCGTAGCTCACAAACAGTCTGTGTGTTGTCATGATCGCGTGATCTTGAAGATTCACGCCGGTGGGTGACACACGCACACCACTGGTCTCTTTCGAGATCACTATACACCCCCGACTCTTCTTTTACGAACAAAGCAGCTCATGACGAGAGGCCAGCACTACCTGCTGACGGCCAATCCCTTGGCGGCAGGAACTCGCTAGCGCGAACGCATAGAAGACTTATGTATGTTCGTGCTCGCTCAATCATGCCACCATGGGATTGGTCGTCAGAATCCTGTGCTCGCCTCCCGTCGTAAGCAGCTTGGTCGTTAAAGAAGAGTGCACGGTGGATAGCGATGGCTCAGGTCGCCCGCACGTGGCACAACTCTACATCACCCGCGGTTGCCTGCGCGATCAACTGTCCAAACCACATACAAGGAGCAGGAGTGCGTGTAATGAACATTGATAAAGAGATATATGTAGAGGAGTAGACAAAGAAGGAGCAAGAGTGTGTGCAATGGACATCACAAAAGAACGAATGTTGGGAGCGGCGAGAAAATGGAGGCAGGAGTGGATGGAGAGGGAGACACGAAATGCAGACTGGCGACGGCCCGCAACATTGTGAGACTGTCA
Source organism: Chara braunii (assembly GCA_003427395.1). Taxonomy (NCBI): domain Eukaryota; kingdom Viridiplantae; phylum Streptophyta; class Charophyceae; order Charales; family Characeae; genus Chara; species Chara braunii. The sequence goes on along the minus strand of BFEA01000884.1, from coordinate 384,563 downwards.
TGACACGGAAGAAATCTCCCGTGAAATTTGCGAGACGCGCCACGGTCTCTAGACGCCATGATGGAGTTCGAGCACAACTCCGACGTACCCAGGAGGTCGATCGTCGAGGACGACGAAGGCTCAGCGCAGCTTGGGTCGAACGACGACGATGGCGCAGTGCAGCGGAGCTGTCGTCGAGCACGATAAAATTCAGGGAAGATGATGGTGAACTGGGTGGGCGGGGGGGAAATTGCACGGAACGCGCCAGCCTCTGGGTCACTCTCCAGTGTGACGTTCACGCCGCAGGCCCTGTGCCCTGGCGAAAAATGGCCTTCCAACGCGCAAATCGGACGGCTCGTCCAGGGCTGGCGTTCCATTTCGTTTGCCGCCCGGTGCAGTGGTCCTCCTGGCCGTCATCGAAAAGGCCTCCCCCTCCCACCCCCCATCCGCGAGGGAGCGTCCGGATAGACCCGCCAACGACTGTCAGCAACGGCCCTCGTACGAGTCGTGTCGTGTGCAGGCCCAATGCTCAAACGGACCCTGGTCGTCGATTGGGCAAATCCAACGGTTCCCGAACTCTCGCTTTTTTTCCTGCTACTTCCAATAGGTCGAATGTTCCCGCCCCCCATCCGGGCCCACAATTTCGATTACGAAAAAGGGCTTCCACTTCCGTTCCGCGCGGAAAGCCCTTTGTGTTCCACCCAGTGCTCATTTCGCAGCATCGCAATTTGCTGAGGAGATGCTGCCGGACCGACCACCAGCACTCTCTCTGTCGTCAACACCATCGCCCGAGAATGGAGGTGATTGACGCCATCGCAATCTTCAATGCTGCGCCACGTCATATCTCGCATCACACCTTTCGCGTCTCGTTCTCAGGTGTTCAGTGTCGTCTTTTGCTCAGCGACCTGTTCACGGGCGTGCTTCACTTGCTCGCTGCTCGTTCAGGACAATTCATTCGCCGATACACCATGCAAGTTCTGCCACGTCCATAGCGATTTCATCGGCTTAGTTTAGGTGTGCACGATTCATTCGGCAGACGACTTCTTCATCGGGGTGCGTGTCGATCGATAACTGGACTGATGGGACGCGACCTTCCTGTTCACGACGCATTTCGGTCGCGCGTGCAAACAACCGCGGGTGTATGGAAGTGATGTCATGTATGTTTTCATGTATGGTTGGGCACGTTCGACTGAATTTATTCATATGTTAGTGTCGTGCAGTGCGTGCCTGCGTTCGGAAGGGTGCGTGTGCGCGACAACTTGCATTTTTTTTGTATGTGTCTGTATGCTTGTCTTTTTGTGTGCTTTCATATATGCACTCGTGTTAGCTTAAGTAGATGTGTGAATGCGTGTGTGCACAGAAATTGTTGAGCCTCACTCGCCCACAACTGGGTGGCTCCTACAATGGGCCCCACCGACACACCGTATCTGCGGGTGCGCAATCAAGGAATCAATTATCCAATCAATCATTCAACCAATCAACAAATCGTTTATTATCTATCTACTGCTCGACCGGTTGATTGGGCGATACACCTTTTCATTGAAAGGAACAAAGATCCGGCGGCCACAAGGAACGAAAGAGTCGATAGACTGACCGAATCTTTGTTTTGAGAGATCGTTTATGATCGCCCCGGTGTTGTTTCATGCACGTGTTCACAGTGGTGTAGTCGGCACGATCAATAGACCGCTCGTCGAACCCACGAAGCGAGCAGTCGGCAAACCGCTCAGATCGAACAAAAATGTGTGTGTGGGTGTGTGTGCACGTGCGTGCGATAGCGAGCGCGTGCATGTCAGTGTTATGCAAGCGAATGTCCGATCAGTCGATATGCTCCATAAAGATGAACAGTTGATTATGAGAAGCAAGCGATCAATCAAACATCGCACCCTTAGAGCAATCAATCAGTCGGTTGACGAACATATCTTTCCTGACAATTAGCCTGCTCGACGAGTTGATGCCCGTTCATTTTCGCGTGTTTGATCTGCGAAAATGAACGGGCATAAACTCGTCCAGCAAGCTAATCGTCGGGAACAATCTAATCGCCAATGGACCGATTGATCAGTCAGAGGCTGCGATGTTCGATTGATCGCTTGCTTGTAATAATCAACTGTTGTTCATACCGGTTTGACCGAACAAGCCACGCGATCAGCACATCATCATATGTAGTTGGTTGTATCAATAGAGCGTTCATCCAACAAGTTAGTCGACAAAGCGATCGCTTGAACCGGTCGCTCAAGCAAGTGAACAACCGTTATGTGTGTATGTGTGTGCGTGTGTGCATAAACACAACTCCCTATTGCCGCACCCCACCAGCCTCAAGTAAGAAAACAAGCGATCGATCAAAACACGATCGCCCGTCCAATCAATCTGCCCACTGAGCAACAGAGTGTGGTCGATCTCATGATTGATGAACTGTTTGATTGCCAGCCAACAACCGATGTGTTGATTGACAGATTGATTGAGAGATCATGTGTGTTTGTTTTTTTCGAGCGCTCATGCGAAGCGAAAATCGATCATACTCCATTGGATCTTGTCTAGCCTCGACCATCGGACATTATCGAACCTTGTTTATCATTGAACCACATCAGAATCCATCGAACCGCTGTCACGATTCGCTGAGTGCTTAAGACGACTAACAAAGGACGCATTTCAAGCACCTAGTCCATGCGCCGTTGCAGTTTGCTCGGATCCAAACTTGAAACATCGCAACAGTAGTGTGGGGTCCAATCGCGAGCACAGAAGCCCCTAGTCACGACGGACTATGCGTGAATGCACGAAGTCTGCCGGCATCCGAATTTCACATATTCACCAGTATTTGAAGTTCGGATGCCAGCAAACTTTGCGCTTCCACACAACCTCCACTGCAACTAGGCTCTTCTGGGTCCAGCACAGGAGGGGAGGAGAAAAGAAGTCCGCCCGCATCTGAACTTCAATGATTGGCCTACTGTGCTGCTAAACAGTTGTACTTCGCCGACATCCGAACTTCACATATGCACCACCATTGGCAACGGAAGAAGTTCGGATGCCGGTGGACTTGGCAGTATTCCTGTTAGTCCATGTCAGCAGTTATTGTTCCTCACCAGTATGTGAAGTTCGCATGCCAGCGAACTTCGTGTTCCCGCACAACCTCCACTGCAACTAAGCTCTTCCTGGTCCAACACGGGAGAGGAGGACAAAAGAAGTTCGCCGACATCCGAACTACACGTTTTGTCTGCGGGGGCTGATTGAGGAAGTCCGCCCGCATCCGAACTTCAATGAGTGGCCTACTGTGCTGCTAAACAGTTTTAGTTCACCAACATCTGAACTTCGCATATGCACCACCATTGGCAAAGGAAGAAGTTCGGATGCCGGCGGAGTTGGCAATATTCCTGTTAGTCCATGTCAGCGGTTATTCTTTCTCACCAGTACGTGAAGTTCGGATGCCAGCGAACTTTACGCTCCCACACAACCTCCGCTGAAACTAGAGTCTTCCTGTTCCAGCACAGTAAACGAAGACAAAATAAGTTCGTCGGAATCACGTTTTGTCCGCAGGGGCTCACTGAAGAAGTCCGACCGCATCCGAACTTCAATGGTTGGCCTACTATGCATGCAAACTTCGGGTTCCCACTGCGCCGCACGATTGGCCTGCTCATGATGCTCAACAGTAGAAGTGCGGATGCCGGCGGACTTTGAGAACATCCCCAGATCGGCAACACGTGAGGCTCTAATGCAGAAGAACATCAGCTCCACAACATTCAAATTCGTCGAGTTAAACTGCACCCTTGCTTATCCAGTTGTAATGTTTCGACAACGATTCAAGTTCGGATGTCGACGAACCACAATTGTTTAGCATCAAATAGGCCAACCATTGAAGTTTGGATGCAGGCGGACTTCTTAAATCACCACCCGCAGTCGGAACGCGACGTTGGGATGCATAGCTGGCCATTCATCGAAGTTCGGATGCGGGCGGACTTCTTCGGTCAGCCCCCGCCGACCAAACGTGAAGTCCGGATGCCGGCGAACTTCGTTTGTCCTCCCCTCCCGTGCTTGGCCGAGAAGACCTTAGTTGCAGCGGAGGTTGTCAAAACACGAAGGCCGCTGGCATTCGAACTTCGAATACTAGGAAGAAAGGATAACCACCAACGAGCTACCAGTAATACCGCCAAGTCCGCCGACATCCAAACTTCTTCTACTGCCGATGGTGGTGACTCTGGTGAGTATGTGAAGTCCGGGCGACGACGGTGTACTGCTTGGCCAGTGTACTTTGACGACGGCGGACTTCAACTTCGGTTCCAGTGCCGGGGCGGCGCGAGCTTCGAACAGCTCCGCCATGTGATTCCCGTTCGACATGCCCACAGTCTAAGTCCGCCGGAATCTGGACTTCCCAAATTCTTGTCGCACTAACGGAGCAGACGTCCGGGTGCCGACTGGCTTCGGTCCCGCTGTGTTTGTCGCCCGACCACCTACAAGAAGTGTGAAACAGTCGGTGATTATCTTTGCGGATTGCCAAAAACACTCTTACGGACCCTTGGTCCAGAGGCTGGATTCGTTCGGCGCAGAGTTTTGTGCTGCCTGAACAGATATGGGGATCAATTGCCACGACGTGCCCGTCGCGAGAGTTCAACGAGCCTCGCAGATCCGGGTTGGTGGGCTTTTTTGTTGGATCTGGATCTATTTTGAGCAGAGTTTCGCACTCCGCAAACATAATTCCTCTCCAGTTCCCGCAGGTTATCAGTTGTTAGGGCAGTCTTTCGAGATGGTCAACCGCAACTGGGCGAGTTTTGTGGGCCTTCTTGTTGGAGTCTAGATCTTTTTTGAGTAGAGTTTCGCACTCCACAAACAGAATTCCCCTCCAGTTCCCGCAGGTTATGAGTTGTTCAGGCAATCTTTCGAGATGCTTAATCGCAACTGGGGCGAGTTTGGTGGGCCTTCTTGTTGGATCTGGATCTGTTTTGAGCAGAGTTTCGCAATCCACAGAATTCCCCTTCAGTTCCCGCAGGTTATCAGTTGTTCGGGCAATCTTTCGATATGCTCAATCGCAACTGGGGCAAGTTTGGTAGGCTTCCTAGGATTGTGGACCACTGGAAGTTCACCAGAATCCGAACTGCGAATGACACACGGTGCTATGAATCTCCAGAGATATCAAGCGTCGTGTGGCAAGGGTCGTGCGGTTCGTTGTCGCTGTCGCCACAAATTCGTCATTTGCAGAAAACGAGAGAGAACTCCAAATCCATTTGTGAGAACGCGAGAACTGAGGATTCCGTGCTGTGTTCTGCAAATGTAATTTTGAATTTTCGTCTTCGTGACTCTAATGTGCCGCACTGCCCATCCCGCAGTGTTTGAAGTTCGGATCCCGGCGAACTTAGGTTCCATGCGCACGCTGCCATCAACACCCGTCAAAATGATATATGCGTCAAGGCCCGCACAAGGACCAGTCGCATGACGTGTGTTCCCTTCGCAAAGATTGCTCCTGTTGTTCGACGGGGGGTGTTGAACGGCTTCGTGTGCGAAGTTCGCCGTGATCCGGACTTCTTGCTTTTGGAACGACGTAATGTGGCCGACGTGTGCGTTGCAAGGTTCGTCACCAGCGTTTTTTTTATGCTTCATTGCAGCTTGCGTTGTGGTCTGAGTGTGATTGTATTGTTGCTACTATGGTTTGCCTGATCCTGACCTCGTGGTGGCTTGATTCGTTTGCTTTGTCATCCGCAGACACGATGTCTTCGTCGAGGGGCGAGGGGGAGCATGTCGGGACCTCCAGGAGGGAAACAGAAGAAGATTCCAGAAGACGGTCGTCTACGGCCTCGAAATCATGGTTGGAGCACACTAGGTCAAAATGGTTGGTCGACTGGTGCTATGGAGATGCATCCAACCCGGTTAAGCAGCCACGTGGTCCTGTCATCTTCGTCGACCCCAACAAGCGGCGTAGGGTGCTTGGGGCCGTCTTGCGGTGAGAGGACGCGAAAGGGAGTCGTTGACGATTCTATATGAACATTGTTTACGGTGCGAAGGGTAACCAGTTCCAAGAGGGCCCTGTTAGACATGGATTTGTTCGAACGGTTTGGAGCAGGTGTTGTGAACACCTCGTTCTACAACGAACTCTTTCGGCAGGGCGGGTTTGTTTTGGCTCGAATTTTTTTTAACTTGCTGGAGGAGAAGGACGTCGGCCTCGACGTCCTCTGTGATGTCGGCCCCGACCTGGAACTATCAATGCTCTTGCAGTTGTGCGATGTTGCGAATCCAGCGGGGCCGCGCCCGAAAGGGGGGATCTGGGTTGAGGTGCGGCTACTCAGCTGCAACGAGGGGAGCGTTGCGGTCGATTTGACGAAAGTGAAGACGAGGCAACACCGCTAACGATGTCTTCGTCGTTGAGCCAAAGAGACCAGTCGGTGTTGTCTATACCTGGGGTCCGGCAAGCCGCTCCAGTTCGCGAGGAGGTCATTGCAGCTCCCAGAAAGGCGGCAGTCCACTCGGAGGTCGACTTGGAGACTGCCAAGGGCCATGACACGGAGAACGAGACCGTGGGCGGAGAGGGAACGCAGGGTACTCCACAAAAGAGAAGGAGAGATCGTCAAGACGGCATGGTCGGCTCTTCAAAGAAATAGAAGACCAAGGCCCCGAAGAGTGTTGAGGAGAAACGGAAAGGAACGGGGGGGGAACAAGACCGCCCGGGTAGCAAACGTCCGACTTCGAAACAGAAGCAACCTGCGTCAAGACCTTCCTCGCCACGACCTCCCATCAACGTTGATGTCGGGTACTTCCTGGAGTAAAAAAACGACGTCAGGACAAAGCGGGAGTTCGAGATTAGCCCCGCGCAGGTCGTCAACCTCAAGGAGTGGGAGGATCTGCACAACGAGCAGTCCATGGATCCCGTCCTCGTCGAGGGGATCAAAGAAGCGATGTGGTTGGCGTACGGCAGCAAAGAACAGTCGTACGAGTTACAAAACCTGCGTCGGGACCTTCCTCGCCACGATCTCCCATCGACGTTGACGTCGGGTACTTCCTGGAGCACAAAAACGACGTCAGGACAAAGCGGGAGTTCGAGATTAGCCCAGCGCAGGCCGTCAACCTTAAGGAGTGGGAGGATCTGTACAACCAGCAGTCCCTGGATCCGGTCCTCGTCGAGGGGATCAAAGAAGCGATGTGGTTGGCGTACGGCAGCAAAGAACAGTCGTACGAGTTACCGACCCTAAAGCTCGCCCCGCTGGGGCTGCGAAAACCAACTCCCGAGGCCAAGGCCGCACGTTTGAAGTCGGAGGATTGGAAGGACGAGCTGGCGGGACAATACTACTACTACGTGGTGTGTGGGCAGCACAATGCGTTGCCGCCAGGTCACTGCTCGACAACGAGGTGGCCAAGAAGTACAATTTCAAGAGGTGGCGGGCATGTATGGTGTACTTTTCGAACGACGACTTTGAAGGGTATTTCCCTGTCAGTTCCCAAGACAACAAGAAGGACCTCAAGGCACCTCCTAGATAGTTAAAACTGTCCATGAAAGACATCCGGTGGCAGTGGAAGCATGGCAATTTTCCTAGAGTTGTTATGGGGAACCCTAGCGGGAAACAAAAACAGGTCCGGAAATGGCGTGAGTTATGTACGATGGCGCTCCACAAGACGTTGTACAACAACTTGTGGACTCTCACGGATCAAAAGGGGGAGGACGCCATCAAGAAGCAAAACGCTGCCCTGCATTCTTATTTCCCGCTGGCAATAGACTCTCACGGAGATATGTAGATTGCTCGGCCACGACGGAGCAAAATGAATTGTTAGAAAAAAGAAGGTCGGGAACGTCAAGCCAAGGTCGCCTACATCGACAACGACAAGTTGGGCAGAAAGGATGTCGTTTACAACGTCATCGTGGAGCCGTCGAACAAGAAAGGCAAAAAGGAGAAAGAGGAGGGCGATTGGTTCGTGCAAATGCCAAAGCCGGACACACATTGTTGGAAAGTGATGGAAGCACTCACCGACAATGAGAAGTGTCGAGTTCTGAAGAAGGTGCTTGCTTGCGAGGTGGTTTGGGTCTAGGCCAGCTCCCCCTCGTTGGCGAAGCTGGGAAAGCTCAGTGTGCAGGACATGGTGCAGTTGGTGAAGTGCGACCACGTGCTGGTGTGGTTGTGGAATTACTGCTAATTCAAGTACGAGAAGAGGCCGAACACGGATTGGATCCAAAATTATTTTTTCCTAAAATCGAGGTCTGTCGTCTTCAAAAAGTTCGAAAGTCGAGGATTGGATGGCGATTTGTGGGACGGTAGCAGGAAATACGTTTCTGACGCGGCGCTGTTCAAGGATTCTCCATCGTACATGGGTTGCGAGGAGGACCACTTGATCGAGGCGAGAAAAAAGTTGGCGGGCCACAGGAAGTTGGTCATCGACTGGAGAAACAAGGTCCTCTCTGTGTTGACTGGGACAAGACTGAAGAGCCGGGGGATCGCACTTGCTGAAGACATTGTTCACATAAAATAGAAAGACACGGGGGAAGTGACATCCATCGCGTCGTTCGGCAACGACCCTTTGGAGACGGACATCAGGATTGCAGAGCTGAAGGAAGCGGTGACTGCCACTAAGAGTCACGCGTTCGTCCTCGATCTGTGCGAGCCGGTTGACCTCAAGCTGTGGAAACCACAAGCGTTCGAGACTTTGAATTCCTATCTTCAAACGTGGTGTCCGTCGCATTGGACTCTCGTTGTTTTCGTGCCAGGGCAACACAACCTCTCGTTTTTTACCAGCATGCACCATCTTTCTTTCGTGACGCTGCTGGAAGGGAAGTGGGTGAAGAGGAATCAGCAAAATAAAAACTTCCCCGTGAGGAACAATTTGTATGCGGAAGACGACTTCATGTACATCCTCTTCAAGGGTGACGATCTGCTCGTTAACACGTCCCTCGTCTACGACGGAAGGGACTGGTCGCACGCCGCGCCTGAACGACAGGGCAGTGTCTATGGGGACATGGAACACAATCCGGCACAATTCGTCGCTCTTCTTGATTTTGTTAGCAAAAAGGGAGAGGGTGTCGTCTTCCTTGGGAAGCCGCACGAGCGAAGAGTGTGGGAACTTCTAAAGGCAGGTCGGCACGTTGTCGCGATGGAAGGTAACTCCGACCTGTTGCAATTCACGATGCAACTAATCAAAAGCGAGGTGAATTTGGGGCCCCACAATTGCGAGTTCATGGTCGTGAAGGCGACACGGGATCTCATGTGGAGCAACAAGACGGACATAAGGTTCAAATTGAGCGAGAGGAAGAGGAACAAGATATATGACTTCTTATTCCTGCAAACACGACCAAGGAAGGACAATGACGCCGAGACGTCCGTCGCAGGGACCACATGTTGGCGTTGCTCGACAACTACCATGGCACCTCCCTCATGAACGCGAAGACCTTCCTCGAAAGGTTACAGTCCCTGTACTTCGTCGAGTCCGAGGAGGAGTTGACGTTCGGCAGTTACGCTTCCTTAATCTCCACTGACGACGAGGCACCCACCGGTGTCGAGCTCTACGCTAATGCGAAGGAGGAGGAGAGCGACACCGAGAGCCTCGACCTGCGGTATGACCCACCTCCGGCGGAGCACGCCCGAGGGTCCTTGTCGGTCGGTCCGTCAACAAGCCCGACATCCCTCGTGTCACCGATGGCCAAACCGGCGCCGGGCACTATGTCGATGAAGTTGTTGGAGAGACTGAAAGCTCTGGCCATCCCCCCGCGCACATTGCGTCCCGGGTCTGATATCCCGCCCGATCATCCGTCTTGGAAGGATGACAACATTCACTTCCTTCTTGAGCCGCGAAGTCATTCACCTGAGGTGGACTGGGGCCATGACATGATTTGGCATCCAGGAGTCATCCAGCCCACGATACAAAAGGGCGAGTGGATCATGGCCGTAGCAGTCCCGGGCGCGGGATGGGTGTCCATCGCTCGCGAGTCGAAGTCCAACTTCCTGCACCTCGCGAGGATTTTGATCCTCCAAAAAGTAAGGGCGAAAAATGACACATTTGCACCCAACAACTTATCCGTCGTTTCTACAGCTGGGTGATTGTTCGACGAGCTTCAGGACAAGTGCTGGTTGGAACTGATTGAGGACTACTACAAGCTCAACACGAGCCCGTCGAAGGGTATGGTGGACTGGAAAGTGCCCCCTCCCAGTCGGGCACATGGGAGTTCCGGGGGGGGCCCACCAGGCGGTGGAGGGGATGGGGGTGGCAGTGCGGGGGGTGTCAACGGAGTCCCGCATAGTGGGGAGGGCGGGTCTCACGGCGACACCACGACAACGGAAGGCAGCAGTGGGGTGGTGGGTTGGGCCATCGATCGGCATCCGTCTACTGGCCCCGGGTCGGAGCATGCGACGCAGTCTATCGACCTTCCGACTTCGTCCGTCGGCTCACCGAGGGAGACGATGGCAGCCTTGGTTGCTCCCGGTAGCCGTTCGGGCAGAACGCTAAAGTCCGTCGGGATCCGAACTACGTCGGTTGAGGTGCCACCACAGCGGTCCTCCATGCAGAGTTGGCCGGGGGTGGGGGAGCCGAGCAAGGATCCCACAATTGGCAGCGGTGCGGTGAGGGATGAGAATGCATCGTCTGAGGGGGAGCGACGACTGCTGGGATTGGAGTGAGAGGCTACAAGTGGAGGGTGCGACGACACGGAGACGACGAACTTCGCCGAGATCCGAACTTCTCTAGGTGGGGGGGGTCAGTCGGGAGGGGAAGCATGCATGGAAACAGAAGGGCGGTCGTCGAGATTCAACACGGGTTCTGGAGAAGGGGTTGAATTGCATGGAAGGGAAGGAGGGGAGGAAATGGAGGACGGGAAGGAAGGGGAAGAAGGGAAAGAAGGGGAGAAAGGAGAGGAAGGAGGAGAAACGAAGCTGATTGACTTGCTTGAAGAAAAAAATAGTGCCAAAGGGGACGTGGGTATTGGAGACGACGAAGGGGAAGACAATGAGGACGATGCCGGATCTGGAGAGTCGTCTGGCGAGTTCGGACAACTGTACGGAGAGCATCGCGAGGATGATGTCGACGACGATGTCACGGCAATGGAGATGGAGACACAAGTGGTTAGCAGCCTTTCCGCATAACCTGGAGATTACGAGGTCCAACCACTGACGTCTGTCGCCGATCTGCAACACCGGTTCGACGAGGCTTCCATTGCTATGAGCCCATCTAAAGCAAGTCGTTGTATAAGCATTGAAGAAGTTATCGACGGTATTGTCGGCGACCAGCACGTGTCCGCTCATCCGTCCACAACGCCTGACGTCGACGACACTTGCAACGCCAAACCCTCCGTGGTGGTTGTCCTCGCTTTCTCGTCGCCGAATTCTCCGGTACGGCCGGCCACCCTCGTCAGCGAAGGGTAAGGCGAGGTCAGAGGACGACAACATGTCACGTCCCCTAAAGAATCTAGGGTCGGCTCTCAAGCTCTCGACGTGCTTGCTTTGCCTGCGCCAACTTCACCGATGAAGGAGCGGAGAGACAAACCAACTGGTAAGTTGTGAAGAACACCACACTGTCTGCGTGCCCCGACTTCTGAGAGCAAGAGTGAGGCTTCCTTCATTATCCGGATGTCGGCGTACTACAGTCCGCGCCATATAGACGAGGACCGTCCACACTTTTTGCCGATACGGGGAAGTTCCGGATGCCGACATACTACAGCCACCAGTCCTTCGAACTACATTTCATCGAACTTTCTGTCATTTAGCAAGGTTGTTGGTCGCAGGCAGGGAAAACTTCAACAAAAACATAACAGTCCATCTAAGGAAGGATCTATCCTTCTATGAAGTGTGTTTTTATTGAAGCATTCCCTCACAAAAGCCTCCCCGGCTAAGAACATGGCCAACTAAATGGAATGACGGTTTTTTCTTCTCGGAAAGAATGGTGGTTTAAGTCCGTCGGGATCCGCATTTCCAATGTCGATGCGTAATGTGGTTAGTCTCTGTGGACCTGTTGTGAGAAAAAGTCCGCCGAAATCCGAACTTCGGGGAATGTTGGCCTTCCGGTTCTGTGACTTGTGGTGGTTTTCCTTTGTGAAGGGTTTGAGTGTCCAGTTCGAATGCGCTAGTCGTTTTGTTTTTCAGCCACACACACGCACCTCGGTGCTCATGGCCATGCAAAATCAGGGTTTTGTAATTGGAGAGGTCCAACGTCTTTACGATTATTATGTGGTTCTCACATTATCACTTTCGTTGGATTCGTGTTGAAAAATGTGTATTCATTTTTCATTCTGTCTTTCTTTTGTTGTACAGGGGTGGGGTCATCTCGAACGCGGAGGTCCTTAAAATATCCGGAATACATATTGCAGTAAGTCCCCGGGTTGATGACAAAACACAAGAATATGTTAAAGGCATCAAGGGTTGATATCGAGGTCGGGAAAAAAGAGCATGTCATTACCATTGAGGAATAATTTTCCCTTCTGGGCCTGGAGAAAGGGACATATCCAAGATCTGTGAGTAGGGGTCAGACCATGTATGAGAAATACTTAGCAACACGCCGTGCAATGGAGGACAATGCTTAGAACTCCGTTTCTCACTGCCCCACATGTCCTTTGCTTGATGTTGTGCAGTGTGTACCACAACACGTGGAACACACGGAAAAAGATTTGTTGCACCGACTGCGCCTCGAAGCTTGAGGATTTTAAACGACATTAAACGAGGCTCGGTGCCACCTCACACTGACCTCTCTACCTTCGGCGATGGTTAATTGGGAATTGGAGCAAAAAATTTTCTCACCCTCTTGCATATCGACGGCAGGGTGAATGATGAGGTGGTTAATTTTTACATGGCGCTATTGGGGTCGACCGCATGTGTGACACGTGACATCTCGTCAGACCTTCAAATCTTCAGCTTTAATACGTTTTTCTTCACTAAATTGCAACTTCAAGGACACCGTGCGGTGGAAAGGTGAGCTAAAAACGTAGATTTGCTTCAATACGATATTCTCTTTGTTCCTATACACAACGATAATGATCACTGGATCCTCCTTTCCGTCAACTGGAGAGATAATGTCCTCGAAATTTTTCATTTTTTTTCTCACGTTCTAGCTGATTCGAGATTTTACCTTAGTGTTTTCGAGTTGATTGTACAGTATTTGGAACGTCGAATATTACATAGGCAGTCGATTAGGAGTTTGAAGTCGATAGCGACGAATGTTGTGGTGGAAGGAGTTCCAAGACAATTAGATGGAGTTAGTTGCGGGGTGTTCATGTTGATGTTTCCGACGATGTTGCAACGTGGTGACCGACCACCTTTCAGATTCTCTTCTAAAGATGTCCCACTTATTAGACGACAATTGACATCATGTATCTTAGAACGTCGTTGTCTTTGATGGATTGGAAGTATTTCATTCATTAATGATTATGTTTTGTAAATCATGACATTATCTGACTGTCGTTTTGACAAAGACATTGTTCTTTTTTGTCGTTACGAGTTTGAGTTGTCTTTGACATTCTTACTGTCAGTCTGACGTCATGTGTAAACTTTGTAATTTTTATCACGTTCCAGTCGTTTTTCATGCGGAGGAACAAGTACGCATTGCGTTCCATATTTCAAATTTTGTTCAAGTCAACCAAAAGTGTACATATGAATCATGTGCTTGCTTGTGGACGCCTTCATTACATGCAACAAACAACTTTGCATTCATACTCAAACCTTTTGTGCATGACCAATTACTGTGCGGAATCGATCGGAAATAAGTAAACTTTTAAGTTATTGAGTAATATGACAAGTGTTGTCGCAGAAAACAAACATGTATGACAAAATTAATTGGTTGTTACAAGATGAACGGTGAAGATCTATGAGTTGCACTCCGACTACTACTCTAACTGTTACAGTACTTAAAGTTGATGATAACACAAAGTACATTATAATATATCCAACAAGTTTACAGTGACATATTGTTCAAAGCAAACATGTCCAACAACCTTGCTCATCACAATTATAAACAAGTATGGATCTCAACACACTTCCGCATATAGGGCGAGATGATGGGTGTGCTTATCATTAATGTAACACTAAGTATTCTAAAGAAGTCTGGATCTCGTCAACATCCAAACATTGTCAACCGTCTCAGGCGAGATGATGGGCATTCCTGCACAACTTAGGGATAACCAAAAGAAATGTATTATCCAACAAGGATGCAATCATGACACCTTGCTCATGACATTTATAAACTTCAAGTTTAACAAGTGTGGATCTCAGCACACTTCCACACAGGGTTCCCGTATGGGCGTGCCTATCATTACACTAAGTCTTCTAAAGAAGTTCGGATCTCATCAAACATCCAAACAACCGTCTCAGACGAGAGGATGGACATGTTTGTACAACTTAGGGCTAACCTAAAAAATTATATTATTCAATGACTCAATGAGGATTCAATCATAACACCTTGCTTATAAAGTTTAACAAGTATGGATCTCGACACACTTCCGCATTTGAGGCGAATGGATGGATGTGCCTACGTTGCTTAGGCTGCATCCAAAAATAATTCCTTAGAAAGACGACACAATATAATGTCATATTTTAACGAATAAGATGTTATCAATAACTTATTGGCCAGCGAGGCTTGGCTTGAGTACCACACTTTTGAGACATTCAGCAAGAAGGCCTTAGATTTAGAGGCTATGCTGGGTGGCGCTCAAAACCCCCCTACAGACGGGAGAAAGAAGAAGGCTCCGCAAGAATGGAAGAAAAAGGGTAGTCGATCGATGATGGTTGATTCCGAACGGAATCAAATTGAGATCAATGATGTTTCTGACCTTGTGGAGAGTTCAGAGTTAGACGGTGAGGATAGTGTTGAGGGTAGCAACCTCGCCACAGTAGTCAAAACTAAGGCAGGTGGTCGCGACAAAGGCGGACAATAGAGGAGTGAGGGGCAAACCGCCAACCCATATAAAATAGTTGTTTGGGTTAGAGCCGGTTTGGATCAAGATGTGTGGTAGGACCGTTGGCAGAGAGGGGCTTGCATAAACTGCGGCGAATATGGCCATCAACAGTTCAAATGTAAGAACGCTAAGGTCGCGCAGAAGATCCATCCTAAGAGTGAGTATCCTTCTTCTCAGTCTGGGGCCTCTACGAGCTCCAACTCGGGAAACACCTAAGTAGAAGTTATAGCTGCTTCTACTCTCGTTGAAGCAGGTGATGTACCCTACCCGTTTCTAGAGTTGGCCGAACCTATTGACTACTTAGTCACCCCGCAGACGCATTCAGACCCAACTATACTCTGTACGTTGGATGTGTCTGAAGCCTTAGCGGACCTTCATAGTGGGTGGTCGGCAAGGGACCCTCATGAGTCCTGGGTGGCACTAAGTCAACGTCCTAGAGGGGAGAATTTCGTTATGAAAGTCGGTGTGGGTGGCCGCAAGTGTGGTGCCTTCGTAGACATCGGCTCCACACGAAACTTCATAGTCGAAACTGCGTTGAGAGATTGTGCCTAAAGGACCGGGTACAACGCCTTAGTAGACCGGTAGTATCTACTTTGACCAACAAAGAACGCATGATGGTAGAGGACTACGTTAAGGACGTGGTTTGTACTTTTTCCTATCTAGAAGGAGAACTTAATCATAGAATTTTGTTCCTGGTGAGCGACGATTTGCCTTTTGATATGTTGTTAGGAATGTACTACCTTAAGGTTGCCAAACCCCAGTTTGACTAAGACAAGAAGGTGTTAAAGTAGGAGTTGCCTAATGGGAAAATTGTTAGACTGACTAAGTACAAAGCCAGCAGGTTAATTATTATAAATAGAACCAAGAGGAAGGTTTGTACTGAGTTTATGTCTTTGCGAAAAGGGAGGCCGTTTAAACACCCCCAAAGATAGAGAATATTGTCGCTAAGTACCCTGATCTGTTTGAGGAGCCTACAAGAGTCGTAGACAGGGAGGTCGTTCATGCCATGGAGATCATCCCAAGTAACAAGACACCTAAAGGAAGAATCTATAGGATGGCTCCGACCGAGTCGGACGAGATTCGGTGACAACTGAAAAAACTCGCAGAGAAGGGATGGATACGGCCTAGCATCTCCCCCTTTGGCTCACCAATATTATTTATCCCAAAGAAAAGGGAAACACTAAGGATGTGCATTGATTATAGAGGCCTCAATGCCATCACTGTTAAGAACGCAAAACCTCTACCATGCATCGACGACCTATTGGATAGGGTGCAAGGATGTAAGTACTATACTAAGATAGACTTAAAATTCGGCTACCATTAAATTGTTATAAGACTAGAGGATCAGCACAAAACCGCATTCAAGACTAGGTACTGTCTATATGAGTTTGTGGTGATGCCCTTCGGCCTTTGCAATGCGCCGGGTACATTCCAGCGCGCCATGAATAGGATTTTCCATGATTGCTTAGATAAGTTCGTCGTTGTGTACCTCGATGATATACTTATCTTTGGTAAGACTGTCGAGGAGCATCCTCAACATGTAGACAAGATACTTTCACTACTTCGACAACACAAGTATAAGATAAACTCAGAAAAATGCGAGTTCGGTCGCACTCGAATCTTGTACTTAGGTCATGAAATCTTCGCAGATGGGATTAGGCCTGAAGATGCGAAGGTGGCTAGCATACGTGACTGGGTACGGCCCCAGTTTGTGACTGAGATCAGATCATTCTTGGGAATGTGTGGTTATTACCGCAACTTCGTCAAGAACTATAGCACGATCACATCTCCCTTGACTGATCTAACTGGACTTGATACACCATGGGAATGTATCGACGAGTGTGAGGCAGCTTTCAAACGTTTGAAGCATGCACTCACACACCATGAGGTTCTTGTGGTACCCGACCCGCAAAGGTCATTTATTGTAACCACTGAAGCAAGCTAATACGACATTGGCGTAACGCTGGATAAGCACGAAAGGAAAAAGTTGAGACCGGTAAAGTATATGAGCAAAAAGATGCCATCAAAGAAGTTGACAAAGTCCACCTACGAGAGGGGACTCTATGCCCTCTACAAGGCACTTGTCCACTAGAGGGACTATCTGTTGGAAAGGTACTACTATTTGAGAACTGATCATCAGACCCTCAAGTGGATCAAGACGCAACCGGTTCTCTCCGATGCACTTAAAGGCTGGATTGAAGTCGTAGATCAGTATGATTTCAAAGTAGAATATGTAAAAGGAGAGTACAACAAGGTTGCGGATACATTGTCTCGGAGAGCAGATTACCTAGATGTGCTGATTTCTAAGTTTGTCTTTCTGAGAATGTTACTCGATCCTTGGGGGAAACCTACAAGGGAGACTCTATCACGATGGACATCGTCAACAAACTAGAGGTCAATGACAAGCCACCACTGACGAGTTTGTGATGGTGGATGGCTTACTCTTCCTTGAGAAGGCAGGGCTTAAAAGGTTAGTTGTTCCATCTAGAGAGATTTTGCGTAGTTTATTTTTAGGTGAGTGCGACGACACAACGGGACATTTCGGCTAAAAGATGACTAATGCTAATTTAGTACAACAATTCTGGTGGTGTAACATGCTGGACGCTGTCAGGAAGTACGTACAGACTTGTCAGGTCTGTCAACGGGACAAACCGCGTACTCAAGCTCCACTTGGGTTACTAAAGCCTCCACCCATCAATGCTGGTCCGGGACAGAGTATCTCCAGACTTCATGGATACCCTCATGACCAGCAAGAATGGCAAGAGACATATCTTTATCATAGTTGATAGGTTCACTAAGTTTGCTAGGCTAATTGTCGTGCCGGAGACTGTCAGAGCTAAACACATAATGGAGTTATTCATGGATAACTGGGTGCATGACTTTGGAGTACCGAAGACAATCGTTAGTGATAAAGATGTGTGTTTCACAAGCGAGATGTGGAAGAAGGCCGCTGAACAGATGGGCAGCTAGCTCCAAATGACTTTTGGGAATCATCCCGAAGCAAATGGGCAGGCTGAACAGATGAACCGGGTGGTGCAGCATCTGCTTAGGCATTATATCAAGCCCAACCAGGATGACTGGATGAGAAATTGCCTCTCATCGCTAGTCTATATAACAACACTGTACACAGCACCACCGGGGTCACCCCGAATCAGCTGCATCTGGGGTGGAAGCCTAGATCTTCACTAGACTTCCTCCTTCTTGAAAACCGACCTGCTGCAGCTCCTGGAACCATTGATTTTGTCCAGTACGAGAAGCTGTTGCAGCAAGTTGTCGAGAACATCAAGAAGTCTCAGGAAGCAATGATTGGTTCTGAGAACAAACATCGACGACAGTCCACATTTCAGGTAGGAGAAGTTTCTGGGTTAAGGTTAGTGAACTAGGAAACTAATGCCTCAGTACTTCGGTCCCTGGGAAGTCCTGGATGTTGTGGGTAGTGAGATGGATGGTCCCCCGTACGTTATCCATATCCCTGGTCACTTATGCACTCACCTAGGCCAGTGTTTCATGCCTCAAAGCTCGCTCCTTTCGCGGAGACAGAACAATTCCCATCAAGGAGATCTATGCTGCAGCATTGCTGCCCCAAACCATCGATGGCCACGTAGACATCGACGATATCGTGGAGCGTAGAGACACGCCTATTCCCAAGCCAGCTGGCAGGGGTAGAGCGCCTAAGCCTGCAAGAGAATACAGAGTACGGTTCAGGCATCCTATGGATCCTAAGGAAGATCGATGGTTTACGAGGGAAGAACTTGTCAAAACAGCTCCTAAGATCGTGGCCAAATATGAGAATAAACTGAAGGGGAAGGCACCAGCGTGAAGCATCTCAACGGACTTTAGAAGCTAAGGGGGATGAAATGCGAGGAACGAGCCCTCACAAGGACCTTATCAAGCAAACACATGTTCTGGGTAGAGGCCCCCAGCAAGCCGAGTGCCCGCCCTAAGTGAAGGCGGGCCTGAATATTCATCAGAGGCCAAAATTCGACATTTTCATAGATGGGTATTCAGGTTGTTGCAGCCCGCCAGTTGGTTGAATGGACGTGTGAGGCTCACTAAGTTAAGTTGTGCAGTTGGCCCAGGCCTTGGCAGTTGCACCTAGGCACACACATATAAAGCAGAGCTGATACATCATGGAGTGGGCACCGGCCTATACAAAAGCAGTACTTTCGACGTACCTACCCCGGGGTCTTATGCAAATGCAGCAAAAGGCCCAAGTCCGGAGACTCAGGTCGTGCCCAGCTGTAAAGGGCCAAGACCCTCAATTGTAGTCTTTGGGCTGGGGGCAGGAGCCAGGGCCCAACATGAAGTTGCTGGAAACTTCCAGCCAGGCCACACGCAACATTCAGGAGGCTGCCACTTCCATATAGGAAGATAGGCAGCCCAGGCCAGACATTTTGCCCCACGCAGGCAATGTAGTCCCGGTGCTGCGCTGCTGCATTGGATACGGCGTTGCGGCTAGTGCGCTTGCAGGGCGCATTGAGGTAAAGTGGGGAGCTGCAGGGTAGCGGGGCGCTAGCAGCCATAGCCGGGCTGTTGGGCGCTAGGGGGTAAGAGGGCAATTGGTGGTCTTCAGGAAGGAAGCGAGTGTGTGGGTTATCAAGGTCTGATAAGGGTGACGACATACGTACCTGGTGCATGAAGAGAGGTCAGCTATGGTGTTGACATCATGTACATTGGTCTTTGAGAGTCGAAGTGAGCCTGTTGCGTGAACACAACTGTGGGTAGGATAGTCGAGTAGAGTAGGCTACGTGCTGGGCGCCAGACAAAGAGGAGTGTGTTTGGATACTTTATTGGTGTGGCCTGAGGGCTGAACATTGGCTCATTACTCCATTGTATTGCTCTATTTGGATGGATTCTCGGTTCAATTGTGCTCTTTGCTTGTACACGAGTACTTGGGCATCTGTATGATTTCGCAACTTGGTTTTCTGTATATCGTTCACACTCATATTCCTTGCACATCTTCAACGATTCAAGTTTGGGGAATACCTCTAAATTTTTATGTCAATAAGCCTCTATTTTCTCTCGAAATTTAGAGAAAACTACCTTTTATCGGGGAGTGTCAGTGTTTTTTTCAGTGCAAACCATATAATTTTTGCGAGTTTATATAAGAGTCATTGTAGTTCTTGACAACTTCAATTCTAATTACACTAATTTTCATATATTTTGGAATGTTAATCTATAAAAAATCCAAGTTTTTCGTTTTTTCAATTTCGCTCTGGTTACAAAAACAACATTTGTATATATCATGGCTATGATCCGGACGTCCGGACTGCCGTCCAGACGGTCCGGATTCAGTCCGGACTCCAGACGTCCGGTCTGGAAGGTCCGGATCTGCCAAAATTTGAGGGGGGGAAAAAAAAAACGGTCGAGGACCCTTCCCCATTGAGGAGCCAAGCCCCCAAAATTGTTTTGGGGGTTTTTCAGGCCCGTTTATGCTTTTTTGGGGGGTCCGGACATGCTGTCTTTCTATAGTTATTTATTAGACAACCCGAATTTTTTAATTATAAATAATTCATTACCTTTTATTAGTTTTTAAAGTCTTTTTTAAAGTTTTTTTATAGTTTTTGACTTGTAACTTAAGTTTGGTTAGGAATTCTGACATGACTCTGAGGCAAAAGTGGTTTGCATTGTTATTCTGCATAACATTTTTTTTTTCAGATTTTTTTTTTTTTTTTTTTTTTTAATGTTCCGGACATTTCCGGACCTGTCCAAACGTCCGGACCATCCGGATCCCCCCATGTACGGAGGTTCGGAAATGTCTGGAATTCCGGACGTACGAAAACTACCGTACACGGGTCCGGTTCCATGTCCGGAAATATCCGGGTTCACGTCCGGCGTGGCCATGGTATATATATATTTTTTCCTTTTCACTTTTCGTTTCATACAGTGAGAAAATTTTTTTCAAATGATATAGAAAAGTGCAACATTTTTATATGTCAGTTTCCATTCACATAAATTTATGGCTACTATTGCATTTATTCAACAACAATTTTCACATATATATAGATATCCACTACTCATCTTACATCCAAATTGCAATACAATTCGTCATGTCTTTCGATATCGATCTACCACGATGTCTTAACATATTATTTTCATTTTCTCAATTGTCCATGTAAGGATTCTTACATTTTCACTACCATTATCGACATATTTTATTAATTGCATTGATGATGGGAATATTCATTCTCGCATCATGTGATTCATCTAACATACATTCGGGGATAGGTGGAACAAACATGCTTTCAAACTCCATTGTGAAAGTTGACCAACCTCCAAGTCTTCTGCCCTCATGCAACAAGTTTTTTTTTTTTTTTCGTGGACTTGCACAATTGTCTCATAACATTGTGCAAAATCCTCCCCTTCTCCTTGTTGTCCCTGTCTTTCATAAATACGCACGTTGTATACGTCAATTTCTATGAGCCTTACCACAACTCCAAACAACTTGCATTCACGAAGTTCACATCTAACTTTTGACTCATATTCATATGAAAATGATTCGTCGGTTCTCGTAATCGCAACGTCTGCGGGCACTGAAATTTAAGTGATGTTCGCCATTGTTGTATAAGATGCATCCCCATTGTTTTTTTTTCCCTTTAATAATGTTGATCACTATAATCCTATAAGATCGATTACATACATTCGTTATGTCTTTGAAAAAAAAACTTCGATAATTTTGCAATATTTTTAAACATATAAATTATTTTTTACCTAGGTTGTTTTATTGGACGTCCAGGAACCCCCTGACCGTCGGGGATGTCCGACCGGACGTCTGGCCGGACGTCCGACCGGACGTCGGACCGGACAGGGGATGTTCGACCTAGCGCAAAAAAAAAAAAAAAAAAAAATTGAAAAAACTTATGTGACTTCTACCTTGCATAAGGTGTATGCCACCAAAATTTTGGCTCATTTGAGCCAGTAGAAAAAAAGATAAAAATCTTCAAAGATTCTAATCCCCACCTATACCCCTCCTCAGATTATCCCCACCAAAATCCCTCATACCCCCCTCCCCACCCCAAATAGCACCCTATCACCAAATGCTCAGAAAATTCTGAATTTTTTTATGGGGGGTCTCTATGGCATGTGCAATACTGTCATTTTTTTTTTTTTTTTTTTTTTTCTCCTTTCTTTCTCTCTTCTTTTTTTTTTTTTTTTTTTTTTTTTTTTTTTTTTTTTTTTTTTTTTTTTTTTTTTTTTTTTTTGTGGGGGTCTCTATGGCATGTGCAATACTGTCATTTTTTTTTTTTTTTTTTTTTTTTTTTTTTAGTACCAAAAAGTCCGGGGGTACCTTACGTCTGGGGAGACTTTCGGGGGAGACGTCCGATCTCCGGACCATTGGTAACATAGTTTTTTACCATACAGCAAGGATAAAAAACAAAAACGAACTATTTTTAATGCATCAACTTGTCCATCTTAACGTTGGGTATGAAAATTCAAAATGTTATTTATATTTCAAAATCAATAATTGTACAACACACGAACAAAAAAGAAAAAGGTACGACCCCGAGAACATGAATAGTTCAACACAAAATTTTCTACAATAGGTTTCACCACTTTCGTGCTATATACGGGCACAACAGGGGAGAAAATTTGGTTGCTTTATATTAGATTTTTTCAATGTTTCAAAGGCCTCTATCTTCCCTAATATTTGATTTTAACTCCTTTTCCCTTGGCAATGTGTTTGGTGGACAATTCTCTATTATGTCTTTCTCCACCTCGTTCCACTATCGGTTGCGTTCTGCTGTAAACTGCTTTCTACTTTGTCTCCTTGTTTTGATTCACTTTTATCTGCGGGACTCAAACTTCCCACCTCTGTTCTACTTTGTCTTGTCTGGCTCGTTCCTACTATCTGTTGTTTTGCTCTCCGTGTTGTTTGTTTTCTTTCCTTTCTTCCTTTCCTTTTCCTTTTTTTTTTTTTTTTTTTTTTTTTTTTCCTGTCTTTTCTTGACTCTCCGAACTCGAACTCCCTACCTCTCTTCTGCTACTGTCCTGACTGATTCCCTCCTCCCTGTTGACTATTTTGGTTTCGAACCCGTTACCTAACCTCTCCTGTACCTTTGTTGAAGTCTTTGTCGGTCAATACTTCAATATATTTTTAGATCCTTCCAGACCTTTTTTGGATCACTGGTTCTGATGTCTATGTAGGCCTAGATTCTTTAGTCTATTGGGGACTACTGTTTTCAGTTACCTCGAGTAGATCATTGGAATGTGTTAGTCCGACATGTCTGTTTGAGATTGAGGCAGCGTAGACCTATATAAGACTCACGTTAGTGTTTTCTTCCCATCCCATGCTAGGTACGAGACTGACCCCTGATGAAGTCGGACAGGCGATCGACTGAAACACGGTGTAGGGTCCATTCTCCTGATCGCGTCGGTGTTTTTCATTATTTCAATTTGACGCGGTACCGACGCTCGGTTCTATCTCTGTCTACTCGTGTGGTGTGCTCTATGTATGTTGCTCTTGTGAATGAAACATGTGTTATACACTTGTTTGCTCACTCTCACTGATGTTTACAACATTAGTTCATGCACCAACCAGTGTAGCAATAATACTGCGATTGTGTTTACAGTCATCCATCTATCTATTTATTCTACTCTAATCCTAACTACCTTTATTGTTTAAACTTCTGGATGTGATTACGGTGTTCATTCTTTTCGCTTCCTCT
Organism: Chara braunii; assembly: GCA_003427395.1. Classification (NCBI taxonomy): domain Eukaryota; kingdom Viridiplantae; phylum Streptophyta; class Charophyceae; order Charales; family Characeae; genus Chara; species Chara braunii. The sequence goes on along the minus strand of BFEA01000884.1, from coordinate 361,085 downwards.
GCATTTTTGCTTCTTTCAGTTATTATTATACCCATCTTTTGTCTATTTATCCTCCCTCTTCCTGTTTTTTTTCGCTTATGGATCCACGGGTTTGCCATTATTGTAGTAGACCGGGACATTTCATTCGGGAATGTTGCACACAAATGCGCGACATGGAGCGACAGGTGTTTAACCGGTCTAATCAAGCATCCACGTTGAGTTTTGCGTCGATCTTACCTTTTCCTGGTGCTATTGTGCCTTACCAGGAGCCTTCACAGGATATTCGTAATGGTCAGGGAAACTGAGGATACAATTGTGGTTCTAGAGGAACCTATAACAAAAACAACAGTGGTGGATCAGGTAGACGTTATAACAGTGGGGGATATTGAAGTGGCTTCACTCGGCAATCGTGGAATCCTGATTACAAAGAAAGGAATGATAAGGTGGAGAAGATGTGGTCGTGGATGTCCGGAGATATTGAGGAGCAGGAACGTATCAAGAGAGAGAAAGCGGAGGCTGCTAAGAAAGTGAAGGAGGCTAGTCAGGATGAAGTGGCAAAAAAGCAGAAGGAGGAAAATGACAAAGAAGATTTCAAGGTCAGTATTGGAAAAATGGTTGGCAATCAGATGAAACTCGTTTGTGAGGAAGTACTGGGTAGGAGAGTTGATGTCGGCGAGTCTCTTATTCCCCTAACCTCTGAGGCAATTCGAAGGAGAAATGATGGTGATGCGAGAAAAGATCAGACGAACGACGTTATAAAGAAGAAGGATGACGAGATTCTCCAGCTGAAGCATGCGATGGCCGACTTGCAACGGAAGGTTTGCCGAGTCAATGACACGAATCAGGAGCTGCAGGTCCTAAGGTCTGACAACGAACATCTTATCGAAGATGTCATTTGCTTGAAGGAACAAGTCAAGGCGTTGATGAAGAATTCTACGAATACTACAGCTGGGGCTGCTGCGACGACTGCGATGCCGAATCAATGTGGCGACACTCCCACGACAGGCGATTACGTGAAGTTGTCTGACGCATATCGCAAACTTCGTGATAATAAGGATTTGGCAGAAAGAGAGGTCGAAGCTCTCAATGAAAGGATCAAGCGGGTTAGTGTTGCGACTTCTCCTACTCCATCTAGTGTGAAGAGGAAGCGGATTGCACGGAAAAGTGGGTCACCTTCCAATCGTAGGAGCAGATTGAGTAAGGCAGCAAGCCCGAAACAGTCCGGAGAGGCACAAGAGCGCGTACGTGTGGCATTTGAGAAACTTCTTAACGAGGATCGAAAGAACTTTCGGAGAAGAGTCTGCGGAGAACTCTTCAAGATGAAAAAGCAGGAGATCGAGAACTTTTGCGATGATGAACGACTCACCTACATCACTATCAAGTCGTCAGCGGAGGAGATTGCGGGCATCTACACAGAACGAGCCTACGGTAAACGAGAGAGCAAGCAAATTTTAGTGGATGATGTCCTCGATATCGATGATTCCGAGAATTCGAATGATCTTGCTGAGCAAAGCGAAGAGGGTGAAGAGGATGTCTCCGGTGGATGCTAAGGTTTGCTACCGACCGTCGGTGACCTCTTCGATTTAGTTCTTGCATGTAGGGTTGCACGTCGGAATGAAGCTTTGTTGAAGAACGGTAAGATTGATAATGCGTTCCGACTGGTTGTAATTTGGCTTATTTTCCTTCGGCGGATTCCTTGGTGTAGTAAATTTATTTAATTTCTTCGACATTTTTTTAATGATGGTTACGACTTTATCTCATGCCCTGGCCCCCTGGTTTACGTATTGCTGTCTCTATGGTGTAAACATATGTATATTGGTTGTTCTAGCATACCAATCCTCTATAGTTCGAAGGAACATGTGGACGGAGTGACTGCCCCGCTGAACTCGAATGTAAGGAACCACAGACTGTATAGGTGGTTAAGGCACTGTCTGATTGGAGGATACGTGGCGATTCCTATTGCGTGTTCGACTAACGACCAACTCCTGCACACTGAAAGCTATTTCATCAGACGGTTTAGTCCTTTTCTCAATTCTGTCATTACCCACGCGAGACGTAGAGAACGGTGGAAACACTGACCTGGGAAAAGGGAACGTAGGAGTCACAGAACGGGTGTTTGCACTCCTGATTGTTTGAGCTCTACTCCTTTGTGTAATGCTCCTTTTGTGTTCGAATCGTCCGCTAGGCTTACTTCTTCTAGCCTTCTTGAAATCTTGGACAAGTGTTTTTGTAGGCACATCGGGGTCGTATCCGTGAAGTGTATTATCGAGAATGTTTTAATTGATAGGTGGAAATTGTTACGTAGGTGCTATGGCTCATCAGTTGTTAAGACAGAGGGTGATACTGAATTGTTCAAACATTGTAGGGCCAAACTCATGTCGGGGGTTACTCTGTGTTTTGTTAAAATTTCACGATATTGCTCACGATTTGAGAAGCTTAAAGGGGAGCTTACTGAGTTGTTGAAGTTACCTTCTAAGTGTAAGAGGCTGTATCGGGAGTTGTTTGACAGACCTCTTCAATTCTATAACTACGTGAGATGTTTTTCAAAGAAAGAGAGTCGATCGACCCTGCGAGGGAAAATAACTCGTGTTGTCAGAAACAAGTTATTAGTAAATCTTAGGATTAGAGTAGCAGTTATAATTCCTTTTGACTCAGGACTTTCGAGGAAACGGATTCGAGATGTGTGTTTGGTAACTATCAAATCGTCCTCTATTCGTTCTCCCCTGCAGCGGATTATATGTAGGAAATTAAGGGTCGTATGAATAAGAAATAAGTCCGTTGGTGATCTTTTGCATAATTTTTGTAGTGTCGCGGAACAATTGTCATTTGAGTGCATCTGTCGAGAATCCGAACTCCCGAGACAAGGAGAGCATGTGGCGTTTAGATTCAACGAAGAACACTGGATTCCAAGACTGGTGAGAAACAATAAGAATATTCCGTACCCCGCCTTTTGTCGTAATCTTAAGTTGTTCAGAAACTGTATTTTCGAAGGATTGGACAATGTCTAGGTAGGTAAGTGCGCCTTTTTAATGTCAAGTAGGGATTTACTTTCCTGTTTTAACTGTAGTATAGGATATAGTGACATTGTTCAGTTGGAAGGGATGGCCGAAGTTCTGGAAGTTAAGCATCGGTTGAAGGGATTAGTTTTGTGTCCAATCGATCATAATATCGGTGATACTTGTGTCTGTTGTCCGGTCGTTTTCTAGAGGGGCATGAATATGCTGTTTATGGACAATTCAGGTTTTGAACACACCGAATGTTCGGAGTCGGAAGTTATCTCAAAGGTAAAGAAGGAGTATAGTCTATTAGGAGTGAAGAAGATTGTCAGTTTCAATTCACAGGGTTGTCTGGGTAACACATATTCTATTCCCAAACACAAGGATATCGCCAAGTGGAGACCAATCTGCCCCTCTTACTCTGATCCATTGGTACGTGTCAGCAAAAGCATATCCAAAGCTGTTAATAAACTAATGTGGATTCTTCCTGTCGGCTCCAACTTTAACCTAAGGTGACCCAATGATATGATTTTGAGGTTGGAGTATTTTAATACGAAAGTATTGCCTGGAGAAGACGCGATTGTTGCTTGCTTTGATGTGAAAGAGATGTTTACAACACTTCCACATTCCTTTATTATTAAAGTTGTCGAATGGCTTTGTCGCTATTACGAAGAGGGGAGATACAATGATATTTTTGTAAAAAAGAGAGGGAAAAAAGCCCTGTTGGGGAAGCGAAAGACTGTCCCTACTGGTTACACTCGCCTACTGGTGTCGTACTTAGACAAATTGTCGGTATTCCTATGGTTAAGTCATCTACCCCTGTACTAGCGTGTCTCCTTTGTGTGTTTAATGAATTTTAATTTTTGAATCATTTAGGAAGGGAGCGACGTTTTCTCTTTGGGATGAGGTTGGTTAATGACATCTCAGTTTTTTCCAAGTTCCTCCAAGGGATCCAATTACAGTAGAATTACTGCTATTAATAGGTTAAAACGGTTCCAAACCTGCTACGATGATAATTTGGTTCTTGAACGGACAAGTTGCAGCAATACCTGAGACTTCTTGGGATGTGTTTTGAAAGTGTTTCACCAACCCTATCATGTACTCTATGCTGCAATGCACAAGAACGAATGTTGTATTACTCTTAGGGAGATCCTCTTTCAGAATCTGCAAGACTTTACCTCCTATTCGGACAAGCTACAAAAAATGTTTGTTATTACTGCATGCCTTCACCGAGCCAAGGCTTTGTCAACGATGCTGGGGGCAGACGCTTGTTTTTTGTTCACTTTGAAAATGGAACTGCAAGCAAGGGATTTTTCGGACGTATACTTCGACAATTGTTTGAGAATTTTTTTTTCACGAATGAATGACTGTTGGCTTTATTGGGTATGCTGCTTCACTCAGTGGGTTTAGAATTTTTCGCTAGGCTAGCTTTTAATATTTTCCTATCCTTCATGTTTGCTGGTTCTGACGGGCATTTTGCCCTTCCTTGTGTTTGGTGGACAATTCTATGTTGTGTCTTTCTCCGGATCGTTCCACTATTGGTATCACTTCTGTTGTAACCTTCTTTCTTCTTTGTCTCCCTACTTTGATTCATTTTGATTTGCGGGACGTAAACTCCCCACCTCCGTTTTACTCTGTCTTGTCTAGCTCGTTCCTACTATCTGTTGTTCTGCTCTCCGTGTTTGTTTGTTTTCTTTCCTTTCTTCCCTTCCTTTCCTTTCCTTTCCTTTTTTTTTTTTTTTTTTTTTTTCTGTCTTTCCTGTATTTTCTTGACTCTTTGAACTCAAATTCTCTACCTCTCTTCTGCTACTGTCTTGACTGATTTCCTCCTCCCTGTTGACTATTTTGGTTTCGAACCCGTTACCTAACTTCTCCTGTACCTTTGTTGAAGTCTCTGTCGGCTGATACTTCAATATAGTTTTAGATCCTTCCAAACCTTTTTTAGATCACTGGTTTTGATCTTTATGTATGTGTAGATTTTTTAGTTTATTGGGGTCTGCTATTTTCAGTTACCTCGAGTAGTTCATTGGAATGTGTTAGTCCAACATGTTTGTTTGAGATTGAGGTAGCGTAGACCTATACAAAACTCATGTTAGTGTTTTCTTCCCATCCCATGCTAGGTACGAGACTGACCCCTGACCCCTGACGAAGCCGGACAGGCGACCGACTGAAACAAGGTGTAGGGTCCATTCGCCTGATCGCGTCGGTGTTTTTCATGATTTCAATTTGACGCGGTACCTGCGCTCGGTTCTATCTTTGTCTACTCGTGTGGTATGCTCTATGTATGTTATTCTTGTTAATGAAACATGTGTTATACACTTGTTTGCTCACTCTGGCTGATGTTTACAACTTAAGTACAGGGTCTGACAAACCGCCCGGATTTGGTGATATACGGGCTATCCAGAGGACGAGGTTGTGAACCGAAGCCATACGTGATATTCATAGATAATCTATGTACGTGGATCTACGCTTCCTCGACAGTTGCATTCTATAAAAATACGGACATGTATTTCATCCTAACAAGCCCTCCTGGTTGTGCTAAGGAATTCCCTATATAATCTCGTATGTCGGACACTTTCTTTTTCACCTCATGGCACAATGAATAATCTTCGATCTGACCTACTATCACCATATTTGACCGCTCATTTGGACTACGGCGATATGGCACAGCTGTGAACTTTGACATATCCATATGCAACTCGTTTTGTGATACATGCACAACTGCATCCACGAGTTTCTTACTTTTATTTGAACAAGCCATACATAAAATTCTGGTGAAAGCACATCCGGTAAGAATTAATTGCACACAACAGTATGACACAACTTGTGGCGAAATCCCTGACAACAGAGTGGCTGCTGCTCCAAGAATGAACAATGACGAGCACAATCCACCACTCTTATTTCTGCGAACTTCCCCAAGTTCACGGCAAAGAAGTGATGTACTCGCAGTCGAGGTGACTGGTCAAACAACTAACGAAGCGAAATGATTTACGCGCACGAGTGAGGAACTTTGGTTTGAAAACACCATCAAGCACTGTACTGAGGCTCCCGAACTCCAACATATTGACAAACTTGTAATGGTTGGCCTAAGGGCAAACATTCTCCATGACATTCCAATTACCATTGTTTCATTCATCATTAAATCGTCAAGGTGCGGGTTCCTGTACGGGACGACGGTCATCCATGAATCCTCTTCAAAAACCTCTTAAGTTGCTCCATGGAACCATGTATGCTCCTATAATGCGTCACGGATTTTGCATAAGGAGGAAACGGTTTTGTTAAGCGCATGTACGGCTTAAGATGAACAATCATGTTTGTCGACATTGTTGACGAAATAATGCACCCTACACCTGTGTGTCGTTTTAACGGGGAACGGGGGAATTAAACTCCCATTGTATCCCATTGAATTCTAAAAAATCCCGTTGAATTCCCGTTAAACACGAAAACAGGCCGCTCCCTCGTTTTTCAGAAAAACGGAATTGATGCGTGGGGTCTGGAACACGTGGCCTTAGGCCAAAAAAAATAAAATAAAAAAATTCCACGACCCCTGAAGCACCTCTTATACCACCGAATTAGACCAACACCGACCGACCTGCCACCCGCCACTCACCAAACCCCCGACACCAGTCCCCAAACCTACCCGGAAACCCTCTAAGCCATCTGCCCCCACATCCCCCAACCCCCAAGGCTCCAGTTATGTGTGTGCAGGGGCGAGGTCCTATTAGCAGTCGGATAGGAGTGCGGCCGATCTAGTATGACACTGAGTGGCAGCGGCCTGACAGGTTCATTACGAATTTATAGGCTGAGAAAACTGAAGAAAGACAAAAAAAAAAAAAAAAACAGAGACCYCCCACCGAAAATCACAGCACAGTGTTTCCCAACCATCAGATCACAAATGATCTGATGGTGGTGGTTGCAACAACATTGAACAAAGTAACCGCCACATTTTCTAGAATAAACTTGACTTCTGTCAGCACTGATCCTGACAYCCTCCATATACTCCGTGATTRAAGGAGGGCTCCACYCAATGAGATAATTGCACAACAACAAGTAAAATACTGAAAATATTCTGTCCAGTGGGCCTAAGGCCGACCCCACCCTCGTTTGGGGTTGGCCACACCCCCAACCCATTGAAAAGATTCTGGTGGGAAACTTTCTTTGCACGGGCATGCCCAGTGTTAAGGAGAGGAGGAGGGGAACAAAGTTTACAAAAATCTCCTTACTTTTTCAGGTAATATAAGTAAAATACTGACCGTGGGATCACGAGTATTGCACGACAGGATTTGGGTCACTCAACTGCCCCACAAACTCATGTTTATCCTATCTTATTGTTAATGGGACCTCGCCCCCGGTGTGCTGTGTGTGCGTGCATGTATGTATGCGTGTCCCTGCGTGTGAGAGTGTGTTTGTGCATGAATATGTATGTATACGTATGTGTTTGTGTATGTGTGTATTTGAAAATGTGCGTGTGTGTGTGTGTGTGTGTGCATGATTGTTGGTGTGTGTGTGTGTGTGCGTGTGTGTGTGTGTGTGTGTGTGTGTGTGTGTGTGTGTATGCATATGTGTGTATGTTTATGTGTTTGTGTGTTTTGTGTCTCTGTGTGTGCGTGCGTGTCTGCTTTTCCTTTTTTTATTTGCTTTTACGTTTTTTTGTATTTTTATACATGAAGGGAAAAAAAAAAATGTTGTTGTATATCTTTGAAATGTCTATAACAGTATATTTTTAGCTTGTTTTTCTGGGTTTTTTTTTTTTACCCCTAAAAATATCTCAGTGTAACCCAAAAAAAAGAAACTCATTTCATCTTTTTTTTTTTTTTTTTCATTGTCTTTACGTTTTTGATTTTTTTTTAACGTAGTAAAAACTTAAAAAAATAAAATAAAAATATGAGGTTGTAGAGCTGGAAAAGATCTACAACCCTATATATATATATTTCTTTTGATTATTTTTAGCCCGTGAAAAAAATGATCGCGGGTCATGTTGTAACCCGTCTAACGGGCTGTTCAACGCGGATTCAACGTGGATTCAATGCGGATTCAACGCGCGTTACATCTTTCAACGCTGAACCCGTGTTGAATCAATTTCCGGATACACAGCCCTACACATCACACACACATGAACGAAAAAAACAGACGTGCAGACACTCTTAAAAAAAGTTGGCAAATAAAGGTGTTGTGCATATTTTTTTTTACATGTATTGTGCAACTGTGTTGCACCCCGTACGTTGTACGAGGGTTCTGTCGTACGGTTGTACGTACGGCCGTACGGCCGTATGGCCGGTCCCGTACAAAGTGACGAAACACCCCCCAAAAAACGTAAAAAAAAATGAAAAAAATAAGGATGTAGAGCTTTTCGTGCTCTAGAACCCAATATTTTTTATTTTATTTTTTTGTCCTTTATTATATTTTAAAAAAATAGAAAATATCAAAACGCGAAAAAAAAAAAAACATAATAAATAAATAAAAATTGATTGCTTGATAGATTGATTGATTGATTGATTGATTGATTGATTGGTTGATTGATTGATTGATTGATTGATTAATGAAAAAATAAAAATAAAAAAAATGATGCCATGCACCTTTTTTTCTATTGATTGATTGATTGATTGCTTGGTTGGGGGAGTGTCGCCCCCCCCCCCCCTTACACACACACACACACGCATACACACACACGCACACACACACACACCTGTCTCTTATACACATCTAGATGTGTATAAGAGATCCGTTTTACTCTGTCTTGTCTAGCTCGTTCCTACTATCTGTTGTTCTGCTCTCCGTGTTTGTTTGTTTTCTTTCCTTTCTTCCCTTCCTTTCCTTTCCTTTCCTTTTTTTTTTTTTTTTTTTTTTTCTGTCTTTCCTGTATTTTCTTGACTCTTTGAACTCAAATTCTCTACCTCTCTTCTGCTACTGTCTTGACTGATTTCCTCCTCCCTGTTGACTATTTTGGTTTCGAACCCGTTACCTAACTTCTCCTGTACCTTTGTTGAAGTCTCTGTCGGCTGATACTTCAATATAGTTTTAGATCCTTCCAAACCTTTTTTAGATCACTGGTTTTGATCTTTATGTATGTGTAGATTTTTTAGTTTATTGGGGTCTGCTATTTTCAGTTACCTCGAGTAGTTCATTGGAATGTGTTAGTCCAACATGTTTGTTTGAGATTGAGGTAGCGTAGACCTATACAAAACTCATGTTAGTGTTTTCTTCCCATCCCATGCTAGGTACGAGACTGACCCCTGACCCCTGACGAAGCCGGACAGGCGACCGACTGAAACAAGGTGTAGGGTCCATTCGCCTGATCGCGTCGGTGTTTTTCATGATTTCAATTTGACGCGGTACCTGCGCTCGGTTCTATCTTTGTCTACTCGTGTGGTATGCTCTATGTATGTTATTCTTGTTAATGAAACATGTGTTATACACTTGTTTGCTCACTCTGGCTGATGTTTACAACTTAAGTACAGGGTCTGACAAACCGCCCGGATTTGGTGATATACGGGCTATCCAGAGGACGAGGTTGTGAACCGAAGCCATACGTGATATTCATAGATAATCTATGTACGTGGATCTACGCTTCCTCGACAGTTGCATTCTATAAAAATACGGACATGTATTTCATCCTAACAAGCCCTCCTGGTTGTGCTAAGGAATTCCCTATATAATCTCGTATGTCGGACACTTTCTTTTTCACCTCATGGCACAATGAATAATCTTCGATCTGACCTACTATCACCATATTTGACCGCTCATTTGGACTACGGCGATATGGCACAGCTGTGAACTTTGACATATCCATATGCAACTCGTTTTGTGATACATGCACAACTGCATCCACGAGTTTCTTACTTTTATTTGAACAAGCCATACATAAAATTCTGGTGAAAGCACATCCGGTAAGAATTAATTGCACACAACAGTATGACACAACTTGTGGCGAAATCCCTGACAACAGAGTGGCTGCTGCTCCAAGAATGAACAATGACGAGCACAATCCACCACTCTTATTTCTGCGAACTTCCCCAAGTTCACGGCAAAGAAGTGATGTACTCGCAGTCGAGGTGACTGGTCAAACAACTAACGAAGCGAAATGATTTACGCGCACGAGTGAGGAACTTTGGTTTGAAAACACCATCAAGCACTGTACTGAGGCTCCCGAACTCCAACATATTGACAAACTTGTAATGGTTGGCCTAAGGGCAAACATTCTCCATGACATTCCAATTACCATTGTTTCATTCATCATTAAATCGTCAAGGTGCGGGTTCCTGTACGGGACGACGGTCATCCATGAATCCTCTTCAAAAACCTCTTAAGTTGCTCCATGGAACCATGTATGCTCCTATAATGCGTCACGGATTTTGCATAAGGAGGAAACGGTTTTGTTAAGCGCATGTACGGCTTAAGATGAACAATCATGTTTGTCGACATTGTTGACGAAATAATGCACCCTACACCTGTGTGTCGTTTTAACGGGGAACGGGGGAATTAAACTCCCATTGTATCCCATTGAATTCTAAAAAATCCCGTTGAATTCCCGTTAAACACGAAAACAGGCCGCTCCCTCGTTTTTCAGAAAAACGGAATTGATGCGTGGGGTCTGGAACACGTGGCCTTAGGCCAAAAAAAATAAAATAAAAAAATTCCACGACCCCTGAAGCACCTCTTATACCACCGAATTAGACCAACACCGACCGACCTGCCACCCGCCACTCACCAAACCCCCGACACCAGTCCCCAAACCTACCCGGAAACCCTCTAAGCCATCTGCCCCCACATCCCCCAACCCCCAAGGCTCCAGTTATGTGTGTGCAGGGGCGAGGTCCTATTAGCAGTCGGATAGGAGTGCGGCCGATCTAGTATGACACTGAGTGGCAGCGGCCTGACAGGTTCATTACGAATTTATAGGCTGAGAAAACTGAAGAAAGACAAAAAAAAAAAAAAAAACAGAGACCTCCCACCGAAAATCACAGCACAGTGTTT
>BFEA01000884.1:326138-337006 GCA_003427395.1 Chara braunii | reverse complement strand
TCTCTCTCTCTCTCTCTCTCTCTCTCTCTCTCTCTCTCCTTCTCCTTCTTTTCTGTTTTTTCCTTTCATTCTTCTTTCTATCTTCCAATCAACCAATCAACAAATAAATCGAAATCGATAAGGAAGATGATTGATTGATTGATTGATTGATTGATTGATTGACTGATTGATGGATGGATGGATGGATGGATGGATGGATGGATGGATGGATGGATTGATCGATCGATTGATCGATCGATTGATTGTGATCGATTGATCGATTGATCGATCGATTGATGGATGGATGGATTGATTGATTAATTAATTAATTAATTAATTAATTAATTTATGGATTGGGGGCGATGGGTGTTGACGCCGTAATTGGGGACGGAAGTCGGGATCGGTGCAGGGAAGTCGGGGGAGGGAAGTCGGGAAGTCGGGATCGGGGCAGAGCGGCGGGAAGTCGGGGGAAGTCGGGGGAGGGAAGTCAGGGGAGGGAAGTCGGGATGGGGAGGGAAGTCGGGAGTCGGGAAGTTGGAGAGAGCGGTGGGGATGGGGAGGGACGTCGGGACTAGGGCAGGGAAGTTGGGGTATGGAAGTCGGTGGAGGGAAGTCAGGAAGTCGGATGAGGGAAGTCGGTGGGAAGTCGGGGGAGGGAAGTCGGGGGAGGGAAGTCAGGAAGTCGGGATCGGGGCAGAGCGGCGGGAAGTCAGGGGAGGGAAGTCGGTGGGAAGTCGGGGGCCTTGAGATATCATATGTGTGAACGCACCGGCCCAGGTACATTCAGAAGAGTATTTTAACTCATCTGATTCTATATCATCTGTGAACCCACCCCTGCAGGTACATTCAAAAGTATGTACATAACTCATCTGATTCCATCGGGATTCGGTACGTTTTTTTTTTTTTTTTTTTGAAATAAGGCCGTTGCGCGAGACCTCTATCCTGGTGGTGGTAGGAGAACCACCGGGATTGAGGCTTTGCCTAGCAGGCCGCTCCATCTATTGGTGGGGAGCAGCACCTGCTGGAAACCAGGTCCAGCGTCCCTTAAGTACATCTTTGCAAAACAATACATCAATGCAGTGACGCCAATGTGCTGGAAACCGGTTCCAGCATCCCATATTCAATCTATCCATACCCGACTGTGGGGCAGGCTAGGTAGGGATTCGATACGTTAACCCCCCCATATTCACTCTTCTCCCTTACATACCACAACCGTTAATCCACGGTGCTCGTACTCCACCCTCTCTCTCTCTCTCTCTCTCTCTCTCTCTCACACACACACACACACACACACACACACACACACGCACACACACACACACACACGGTCATTCTCACCAGAGTAGCACGCCCGTCCGTTTTGCTCATGGTGATAAAGATGAATATGAGACTCCCGATCCCGCCATCGTCATCGTCACCATCATGATGAATTCGGAGAAAGAGGGAGGGGTTCAGGCTTTGATGAAGAATTGAGAAGTCGTCAGCTTCCGAAGGTGGGGTATGATGAAGTTCTTGATGATGGCTTGATGCTCCGCATTGCTTTGGTATGCGCGATACCCATCTTCGTCCTCAAAGTCCGCCACGACTGCCACGTGTGCGTTTCCCGAAGGGACCAGACCTGCATCCCGACCGAAGGTGTAATCCACAAGTTTCACTTCGGCCGCTGATGCCCTTTTCAAACTTTCAAGCTCCGTCAGAATGTCCGCGACGGCGCTGTCAGGCGTCCTGCGAGAGGTATGGAAGTCGGTGGATCGAAGTCGGGAAGTCGGGGAAGGGAAGTCGGGGGAGGGAAGACGGGGGAGGGGAGTCAGGAAGTCGGCGGAGTCGGTATAGTAAATATGACCACACACGCGCACGCGCGCGCACACACACACACACACACACACACACACACACACACACACAAACACACACAAACACAAACACAAACACACAGACACAACGAATATGACCACATACACACACACACACACACACACGCACACATACCCTACACACACAAACACGAACACACACACACATACACAGCGAATGTGACGACACACACACACACACACACACACACACGCACACAAAGCGAATGTGACGACACACACACACACACACACACACACACACACACACACACACACACAGAGGGCAATGTATTCCTTGGCAGGTACATTGATCCATATGGATCTGTGGTTTGCCAGAATGTGACAAGCATGTTCATCCTTGGTTTAATTGGTTTGGTGTGCCCCTGTTACATTCCCAGTTGGGCAATGTATGTAAAGCCAAGGATCCGCAATGTGATGAAAAGGACTGAATGGCCAATGCAGTGCTAGAGGAATCTCAACAACCAGTGTACATCCTGATATATACAAGAATGGCACATAATAGCGCAGTGCAAGACTTAGATATAAGACCTGACCTGACCGGGACTGACTTCTCTCACGTAGTACAAGACAGCGCAGCGGAATGTGGCGGCCTCCCAATCCCCGACTAAGCCAATCAAATAATCAATCAATCAATCAATCAATATAAGAAAATTGATCGTTTGATTCGGACCTACAGATTGCGATCTGTTCATCCATGGCTGGAGGCGGGCACCACCGATGTTCACTCATTCATACAGCCAATCAATCAATCAATCCTTCAACAGATCAATCGATCGTTCGGTAATTCGATCAACCAATCAAACAGTAAATCAATCAATCAATCAATCAATCAATCAATCAATCAATCAATCAATCCGTCAATCAATCGTTCAGTCAGTCACTCAATTAGTCACTCAATCTGTCAATCAGTCGACTGGTCAATTGATCAATCGAACAATCAACCAAGTAATCAATCTGTCAATCAGTCGATTGGTCAATTGATCAATCAAACAATCAATCAAGTAATCAATCTGTCAATCAGTCGATTAGTCAATTGATCAATCAAACAATCAATCAAGTAATCAATCAGTCGATCCGATCACTCAATCAATCAACCCACCAATTAACCAGACAATCAATCAATGCACTAATCAACCAATCAACCGACGACTATCAGGCAATCTATCAACCAATCTTGGATGATCGGTTGGTTGAATGTTCGAATGATTGATTGACTCTTCAACCGGGTGATTGATTGTTGGGTTGTTGTTTGTTTGATTGTCGTACAGGTCTGTTCTCACACGTCTAGCGGTTGGACTCGTCCACCACTGAGGGGAGCATACGGCCTCGGATAACACTTTCCCTCCTCTTTTTTGCGTGTTTGGGCAGAGGCTTCGAGGGTGGGGTCTTTAGCGTGGGCGAGGAGGGTGTGCCGACATGGCGGGGAGGGAGGCCAGAGTTCGTACTGAATGAGGAGTTTGAGAACGATTTGAAGGCGAAGCACGTGATTTGGAAATACATCCAGAAAGGGCAGGTGTTTGTGAGCCCCACGGGAGCAGACCCGAAGGGCAATTGCGAGTTGCGGTGTCGATTGTGTGGCCACCGGTGGGTTGGCAACCAAACCAAGGCAAGTGCACACTTCAATACCACACGCGAGCATGACAGGTATCTGCACACGTGTGTATACATAATGAGGGAGTTGCAACGCGTGGGCGTCGCACTTAAGGGGTCCCTCCCTGTCTACGTGAGGGAGGCGGACAGGGATGGCGAGCTCGATTTCGAGCATCCCCTTAACTGGAGATTGCCCGGCGTCACGGTACGAGAGCCCCCCCTGGTCCCCGTGCGCGACTTGGCTCGCGGAGGACGGGGCCCACAACGGCCGGACCGAGCAGGTCAGGCAGCAGAGGGACGACGACGTGGAGCAGGCTCCTCCAGAGGAGCGGGCCCGTCTGGAGGAGTGGGCCCTCATGATGAGGGCTCGTCGGAAGTGCAAAACGAGGGCAGGGGAGATGGTGCAGAGGGCACCCTGACGAGACAATTTGATCCAATGGGGAAGAGGGTGTGTGATCCTCGCGGTGCTGTCGGGCCCACGAGGGCATGCCGTGAGGCGGAGGGATCATCACGAGCTCCACAGGACGAGCAACAGTGGTGGAGGTCGAGGATGCTACAACAGGCGAGAGATGAGGGCATTCAGGTCCCCGCAGACCTCGAGGAGGGGCTTGCGATTGCCCCTATGGAGGGTAGACAGGCTCGTCACCAAGTGCCGCACCTGACTCAGACTCGCCTGGATGAATGGGTTCAGCACCCCATCCAGTATGACCTGGATATGGCCTGCATCCGATTCTTTGTGGGCTGCAGTGTGCCATTCAACATCGCCAGATCGGAGTGGTATGTGGCGCTTCATGACGTCTATCTCAGTCAGTTTAGGGGTCCCTACAGGCCGCGTCATCCACAATACGAGTTCCTGCGGATGACTCTGTTGTCCATGTTGTACGCAGAGCTCGACAAGCGCTTGAGGTATCACCGTGAGTCGTGGTCTGAGGGGGTCACTTTCATGACTGACGGTTGGTCGACTCAGGCCAACTGCCCTCTCTGCAACTACTTGGTTGCAAGGAGGTTGGGGGCATCGCTCTACCGGGTGGAGGATATGTTTGCCAGGGAGAGGACCGGGGCAGGTTTGTGCCGCAGATGGAGGGAGCTCATCCTCGAGATCGGTGCAGAGCATGTGGTCGCCATATGCACGGACAACGCGTTAGCCAACAAGGAGGCTTACCGTTTGCTCCGTGGCGACCMCGATGAGCGACTGCGCCGCATCACATRGATTCCTTGTGCAGCTYACTGCTGCAATCTGATGCTRACGCACATCGCCAGACAGCCRTGGGTSGCGSAGGTGATYGCAGAGGRACGRGACATCACACTGTTTTTYCGGCGCCATGCACGGGCAGCGTACCTTTTGAGCCGACAATCYCYMACTGTATCATTGATCCGGTCGGGAGAGACGCGGTATGGGACCAACTACATCATGCTGCAACGCATGGTGACGTTGCATCGGCCTTTGGATGCATGTGTGAGCGGTGTCGCCTGGGCGACGTCCCCGTGGCTCCCTGCGTTGAGGGACGACGCACTCAGGTGGTTCGACCTTCTTCGCGATCCGCGGTGGTGGCAATAGGTGGAGCTTGTGCACTATTATGGAGCCAATTTACGAGCTCCTGCAGCAGGTCGATTTTGACGGGCGGAGAGTCGACGATGTATGGGGATTGTTTGAGTGCCTGCGGATCACGGTCGACAGACTGTCGCTTGATGAGGCTTGTCACATGCCCATCAAGAAGATAGTTAAGGAGAGGTCGGACATGCTTTTGACCCCCATTCATTGTGCTGCGTACTTGTTGCACCCCAAGTACCGCAGCATCGACCTTTTGATGCGTGGGACGACAGAGGAGCGCATTCTCCAACTCGAGTACATGGGGAGCCAGATTGAGGGTGGTCGACAGGGCCCGCTGATGACAGTCGTGTGGAGTTCTCTGCAGGACTTCCACGGCAAGTATCCCACACTTGCTCACTGGGGGGGGGACATTGGGGATGGGAGCGTGGAGGAGCCCGACTTTTATCCTGTGCAATGGTGGAGGGTGCAGGGGGCCAGTCATCGGGTGTTGCGGGACATTGCCATGCGCTGCTTGGGTGCGTGGACCACAGCCTCTCCGTGTGAGAGGAATTGGTCGACGCACGACTTCGTTCACACGAAGAGGCGCAACAGGTTGGGCGTTGAGCAGTTGGAGAAGCTTATGTTCTGTCATTGGAACCTCAAGCTTCTCAAGAGTAGTCACGCGCGCTGGGGGGTTTATCGGGGCTGGTCTCCCCAGGGTTGGATTGACCGATGTTGAGAGGAGGGCTGAGGACTTTGCTCGCTACGAGCCGGACGAGATGGCTCCTGGGACGTACGGCCCGGTGGAGATCGAGAGGGAGGCCGGCCGCCTTAGGAGACAGCCGAGGGGCAGACGCTTGGCGAGGGCTGCAGCAGCACTGGCCCACCAGATTCGTCACCAGGGCGAGGAGGCGGTTCAGGGGGAGGACGTTATTGATGATGATGTCTCCAGGTTGACGGAGCCTTATCGAGGATACGGGTTCTTAGAGCGGGAGGCCCCTGTGACTGTGAGCCCTGCGGGTCGGGTGCTCCCGCCACGAGCGGCGAATGATTGTGCAGGCGTCCCTGCCGCCGCGCTCGCACCGGAGGCAAGCTCCCACAGCCTGCCTGTGGACGATGCAGACGACATTTTGGGCGGCACCGATGGAGACATTGCGAGCGTGGGAGGGAATCGCGCAGCGAGGGCCGCTTGATCTTCCTTCCCTCGGTGCACAATTGTCAGCGTCGGGTGCAGTTGGTGAGACTGGTCCATCTCCATGCACGGCGGCGGACGCCGAGGGCACGTTGCCCGTCGCTGCCGCTGATGACACAACGCCTGCGCCTGCCACCTTTTCGAGCCCCCATCGTGCAGTGGAGTGCGACTGCGAGGGGAGGATCAGACGACGACCAGGTTTCGTCGGTCCGCTAGACTGGTCGGCAACTTCAACCATCCACCCGGACGCAGAGAGAAAATTTGGCAGCATACTTGTCGAGACCGTTGTCGGATCTGCCAAGAAAGGACCCGGATGCGCAGGCTGGAGGTGGGGACGGTGGACAGCCTGTTGCCGGGGGGGCTGCTCCTCGTGAGGGAGGCTTAGACAGAGAGGAGCTCGCCCACGACGTGGCGGCTGCCGGGTACTCCACAGAGGAGATCAGGGAGGCGTTGGAGGGGTATCCCGGGCGAGATAGACGAGGCACGCCAACGATTGGATGTTGGCCGCACACGCGCCTCCCCGTCGCTCCCATTGCCACCTCCAGATCCCTCCTTGGCATAGGACATCACAGGCGCGGGACCGCATGAGGCTCCCGTGACGTATACGCAGGTGGCCGGTGGAGAGAGCAACGGTGTACGGGAGTGCGACTCCCCGGGGACGGGTCTTCGCCATCCAGTTTCACATGCTGGGGTCATCACTCGGACGACGATGCCACTCCCACCCAGAGATCCGTCGATTGTCATCGAGCCGCTTCGACCATTCGTTGGTCGCAAGCGGAAGGCAGGTGGTGCCCTTGGACATGAGGGCGGGAGAGCTGCGGGTCGAGGCCGAGGGAGAGGCCGACCGCCCGGACGAGGGAGAGGGGAGGGACGAGGCAGGGCTCGAGGAGGTGGCGCATCGACACAAAGGACACCTGCAGGTGGGAGAGGGGATCACGCACGGGCAAGGCGGCATCATCATCGACGGGCGAGGGTGAGGAGGGGATAGCGTAACGCCTCACCAAACGGCGTAGAGCAGATGCACCGACGACGACAGGACCCACACCAGCGTCGTCTTCGGGCTCGAGCACGTCAGCTTTGTCTTTGGGCTCGAGCACGTCAGCTTCGTCTTCGGGCTCGAGCACGTCAGCTTCGTCAGGTGACCCCGATTTCGATGGGCGAGAGGAGGAGGAGGGGCCAGAGGGCGATGCAGAGGTCGACGAGGGAGAGGGGGATGTGTCAGGGTTGCCATGTGATCAGGTCCTCACATGGGGTTATAACAGGTCAGCAGGGTGTTGAGGATTTTGTTGCTGCACACTGTCAGGATGTAGGACGGGTCAGGAGGGGGTTCTATCGGTCGTTTGACTCAAAGGGTCGTAGAGCTCCTCTTTGAGTGGGAGCGGTGCTCGGTGCAGAAACCTTGGCTGTGCATCGATCCATCAGTTGGTTTGTCTGTCCATCCGTCTGTCTGTTCTCGAAATGTAAACCGTCTGTCAGTCCGTCTGTGTGTCAGTGGGTCTCTGTCTGTGTGTTCGCGGGTCAGTTTCTATCTGTCTGTCAGTCTGTTTTTTTTTTTTTTTTTTGACAGAACTTCCGTTCCTGGGGAGTCACTTACCGATGGTAGGCTTTTGCTTYTGAAAGCAGAGATGCAGAAGGCAGTTCATCAGGTAGCTTTGAGGCATCAAGGCTTGCACATGGCTTGCTTATCAACTATCATTCCATTGCCAATCGGTTGGCAGAGTTTTCGAGTTCCCTGTATCGGATTTGGAGATTTGTTCCACCACAGACTTGCAAAGCGTTGTCCTTCCCTTTTTCTTTCTTTTTTGTCTTTGAACAAGACCTTATGGATCTGCCTTCGTTCTATTCTGGGGAGCATCAGTCGGGTCACTGTTGCCCTGGCAAGTCATTGTGTTACGGTCCTGGCCAATTTCGAAGTCCACAATCATCAGGAAGTACAATGCTGTCCAATTGCGAAAAGAAATGAACGAACTTGAGTCCAATACCATCCAGTTGCAAAGAGAAATGAAAGAACTCGAGAGGAGAGAGAGGGAAAGAAGAAGAAGAAAAAGTAAGAAAGAAGAAGAAGATGATGTACTCCAGCTTCAACATGAGGTCCACCATAGCCATGGCCACCTTCTTCTTCCTCCATCCTCATGCCTGGGCTATGGCGGACTACTGGGGCCTTGCCCCGATGTCCAAAGGACAACACAAGCAGCTACAGTGCTGCTCCCTTCCTCTGACCGAAGGACCACACAAAGCAGCTATGTCGCTGCCTGCTGCTCTGCCATGCCAGACTCTGCCCGAGCTTCCTTGATGCGGCACTGCCCCACCAGGGACCTTCCAGATGCAGCGCCTAACAAGGTGATGAAGATGGTGTCCACTCGGGCGGTGACTTTCAGGCCGCTCGGCCTCCCAAGCAACCAGTACCTCCTCTGTTCCGGAGGGAAACATCATTGCAGACCCTGACATTGCCCGTACAGGCTCTGGACTCAGACTCGTTGGACTGTTACCGGCCTAGACCTACCCTACCGCTACTGGACTCTAAAAATGTCAACTTTGTCTTCTTCTGCTCGGCCTACAGTACCCCTGCACGCCAACTGCAGTGGGGTGCGGTATCGGCCTATCGGCCTACTTGAGTGTTTTCCCGCTACCCCAAGGGCCACGGGGCCGCCAGCTTCGCCACTTGAGTGTTTCCTTGGCTGCAACCCTCAATGCCACGGCCACAGGTAAGTACCGGCCCTACGGGCCTGCCAAACGAGCAAGTACCCTTCCGGGTCACACACACACTCACGCAGACAAGCACTCAGACAGGCACACAAGTCCACAGACACGCACGCACACAGACTTAGGAAACACAGCAGAATGCGGGAATCTCATCCATTCCACCAGCAGAACTTCAGAAATCAGCAGTGTTCTCAGTCTGTGTTATGACGGGTCATTACAATTGAAAAAAAAAACATGAAATGCCCTCTCACACAATGCCTCGTTCCGTCTCGCCGAAGGACCGCTTATCTTTCTAATCTTTGCATTGAGGAATGATTGGTAGTGGAAATGCCTTTCTGTTGTTGTTGTGTTTTGTGTTATTTTGTTTTGTTTTGTTTTTAAACTTTCAATTTCATCAAAGTTGTGCGCCCAGTGCCCAAGGCGGTCTGTCGATCCGTCTGTCCATTCTCGAAATGTAAACCGTCTGTCAGTCTGTCTGTGTGTCGGTGGGTCTCTGTCTGTGTGTTCGCGGGTCAGTTCTATCTGTCTGTCAGTCCATGTCAGTCTGTCCGTCTGTCTCTGGGCAGAGGTGTAGAGTTTTGAACCCGCAACCTCAGACCACACTGCGCATTGACAACCGGTGCCCTAATCACTCAGCCACAGGTCACTCACGGAGAGTGGCCATCCTAATCTTCTCTGTATCGTTCCAATTTTAATGATATGTCGATTTAAAAAACGAAGAAAATTAAGACTGTCTTCTCCTCATATATAGGGGACAGCTRTATTCACTACACTCTCAATAAATTTTTCCACCTCACACTAGCTAATTCTGTTCTCACAGTAGACCTCATGCTACCTGCCTACCTACCCAAGGTCACCAGGGCAGGGGTGAAAATCTCCTAGCATGGGCTGAGCCTATCCCCTCGACCCCTAGCACGGGATGGAAGGGACGAAGGCAAAGCCCCTTCCAAGACCAACCAGGGTGGGGCAAGCCAACTATCTCAGCTGGTGAATCCGAATGGATGACGTGGGGAGCCGAACCCGTGACCTCCTCAATGCCACTTGCGTGCTCGTGCTCTACCAACTGAGCTAGGCCTCTGGCCTGTCATAGACAGCGAATTGTTTTTCAGTCAGCCAGGAAATCACCATGACTACATGCATGCACCTCAGATTTTCCCATCCCACCCATCTTCGCGCAGACCATAACACGGACCCTCTGATGGGCACTCGCACTATGAAGGAAGGCATGATAGCATTAAACTGCGCCAGATAGTTTAAAAGCCCACTTACGTAAGGCCATTTACCATCCCCTGATGAGCACTAACACTACGAAGGAGATACTCGGTGAAGGCAGATCCGCACAATCAAAGCACACACGGACCCTCCTTCTGCAAAGGCGCATCTATCAGGGTGGGCATTAGTAAGACCGTCTGTCAGTCTGTCTGTGTGTCGATGGGTCTCTGTATGTGTGTTCGCGGGTCAGTTTCTATCTGTCTGTCAGTCCGAATCTGTCCGTCTGTCTGACCATATCATCGTGTCTGTCTGTCAGCCTGCCGAAG
The DNA here is from genome assembly GCA_003427395.1 of Chara braunii. NCBI lineage: Eukaryota > Viridiplantae > Streptophyta > Charophyceae > Charales > Characeae > Chara > Chara braunii. The sequence goes on along the minus strand of BFEA01000884.1, from coordinate 326,596 downwards.
GTCGGTTGGAGGGGGGGGAGAGGGGGGGGGGGGGGGGGGGGGGGAGGGGGGAGGTTTTTATTTTTTTTTTCGATTTTCTGGAATCACAGGCCCGGAGGCCGATCTCCGCAACGTGACTGGCTGGTTCTCGGCCCAAAAAAAAACAGCGATTTCACCCGGCGTTCGGCCGAACGCCGGGCCGGGAGGTCCCGAAAGTGCGGGCGTTCGGGTTCGGGGGTTCGGCCGTACCCGAACGCCGACAACCCTATATATAAATATACATATATACATATATATCATATATATGTATATATATACATATATATCGTCAAATATATGTATATATATATACATATATATGTTTGTGACGATATATATATATATATATATATACATATATATGTTTGTGACGATATATATATATATATATATCAGACCTTTCTTTGTTTCGTGGATGTTTTGCTGGCTTGTGATGGGGT
>BFEA01000884.1:275045-299363 GCA_003427395.1 Chara braunii | reverse complement strand
GGTGGGGCATAAAACCCCATTTTTGGGGTTTAGCCCATGTGGTGCGCGCTCTCGCTGCGCACCCCCCACTATTTATTTTTTTTTTTTGAATTTTTTTTTTTTAGGGGGGGTCTGGAGCCGGGGCTGGGGGTGCGGACCCCCGGACCCCCGGACCCCCGCCGGGGCCCCGGGGCCGGGGCTTGACAACCCTGGTTAGGATGTGTATACTAGGCATTTGTTTTTCATTTGACATTATGTAGCTTCGGCTACATCGCATGGACTTTGCATGCCAGTGGAACTTTCTCCACATCCTAGATTTCTAGCCTCTAACATGTTATTCGTTAAAATATGACATTATATTGTGTCCACTTATTAACGAATTCATTTTCGCGACAACCTAAGCAGCGTAGAGACACTCATCCATTCGCTCCAAATGCGAAAGTGTGTTGATATCCATACTTGTTAAACTTTATAAATAAGATGAGCAAGGTGTCATGATTGAATCCTCATTGGAAAATATAATTCTTCAGATTGTCCCTAAGTTATACCGGCATGTCCATCCTCTCGCCTGAGACAGTTGTTTGGATGTTTGATAACATATGAACTTCTTTAGAAATACACATTTCGTTAAAAGTGAACCTTTTGATTGTTCACTTTTTGTAACAAAGCCGGAATTCATGTTGGAGCGACATAAGTAATAGAAATTCATGTTGGCAATATGAACTGAGGAGCGTTATAAATAAGAATAAATCGAAACAATCATTGCTAAGTGTTGCTAAGTGGACACTTATATGGGTCAACCGCCATCGCTTGGAGTACTCGATCCATCAACCTCCAACTTGTTACTGAGCCTATGACATTTACTGAGTCGACCGTTAGCGCCCCCTGCCCCCAACCCCCCCCCCATCCCCCACCCCACCCCAACCACCCCAGCACACCAACGGTGACCAACCCCCTTAAAATCACTATGACATCGAATTTCTCCCTTGTTGGCTATTTCCCGAGTAGCCTTTTGGAGCGTCTGCTCTACAAATCAGAATAAACTCCATGTTTGTTTGAGTGTTCCTATGCTTCTTAAAATATTTCTCAGTCGAACGCTGGTCCTGGGCCTGGATTCGAGGTCGTAGTCCAGGACATCCCAGGTCCTACACTCTGTGTGGAAGGGATTACCCCCCGCACAGAGCCTACTTGCCCTGCCCACTGACCTAAAGGCCTGAGGTGTCGCAGGGGCCGCAAGGTTGTTCCTTCAACCGTGCAATATCGTGAAGGGGTTGACCCTCACGATACTTTGAGAGTGACACTTGAGTGTCATGAGCGGTACTCGGATCCACGAGGGGCCGCTTGATTATGGACACTACATAGTACGCCATCATTCCGACTGGTTGCGTGCACATGCATTGCGAGTCGATATGAGATAGCCCTGCGTCCGCGCGGTTTTATACTAAGTCTCGCGAGTGTTGCCTATCCGATTTTCGCGTCAGAAAGTTATGGGATGACTATTGAAGGGACTAGGAATGTTGTCGCGTTATTGCTATGTTGTCTTGTGTCGTTTCGTGTATGTGTGTGTGTTTTATTTCTATGTTCGTAGTGTGGTGTACATGCAGTGAGAGGGATACGTCCTAGTTGACCGACATCGAATCGCGCCTCGGACTTCAACCCCCCCTCAGTGCGCCTGTTCGCGTGCAGGTCCGATAGAGGCGTGGGACCGCACGTACCCCTTATGCTACAGCGAACGAGAAATGCCCTCAGTTGGTCCACCTCTGTGATTGCAACTGATTAACTATCGTACTGTGGACTGGTAACTCGGCAGGGATACGCTCACCAAAGGGAGGTGACAACTCCCGTAAGGTGGAGGTAAGTCGTGCCTATCCTGTCGTAGGGGCTCGCGAGATGTATGGCTTGCGCACTCGGCAGGAGCGGCTTGCGAAAGGTCCATATGTATTCGTGACGAGAATTAAGACCAACTACTGCGTGACACGGTCGGGAGGGTCCCGTGCTGCTTCGTGCGGTGGCGGACCGATGCGCTCGACAACGTCACAGACCCCAAAAATTGGACACTCTAAGCAGGTCATTAATTTCAGCGAGCAAAGGTAGAGGATAAAATCTTAAACTACAAATTAATTCCCAAATGTTTTCGCACACTTAGTCGTTGGAAGAGGTGAGTAGGGGTTGTAAGCGGGATAGAAATGCCACACATAGAGTCATTGCAAGAGGTCAGGAGGCGCTGTAAGCGGGATAATAATGACTGTCAGCAAAGTTGAAGGAGGACGCAATTCCAAACTCGGAAAAATTCCTTATAAAAGTCTCTTAGGACCTTGCCCGCACTGCGCCAAATGTGATGCATCGTACAGTTCCCACTCACGCAGATGTGAATCTTAGCAATTTTGATGTATCCTTATCCGTCAATACGGCAGTTGAGCGCGAAATGAAATCAATGCGCAGGGGTAAGGTGTCACATATTTTCAAGGTCCAACATCTAACGCAACATAAAATTGAATGAAAACTCATGCTAAAGGCGCCAACGGTTATTAACAGCCATCACCGCATTATATGAGATTGCAACTGGATTCGCTTACCCATGGCATACCCGTTGTCGACCCGTTTTAGCAAAAAGGTTTGGGCATCGGGAATCGCAATAGCGATGACGACGACTGCACATTAAAAGTTTTTGCAACCCTTATAGCGATACGTTAAGGTGTCGTGCACCCCTTTTACCGATATGTTAAGACGTCGAAAATCGCAAAAGACTAAAAGCGACCACGTCTACTGATGCTTTGATGGCTCGATAATGGATGTGAAGGTAACGTCACCGTTATTGAGAAGATGCGACAAAGGTTGCTTCTGAATTTAGAAGCGGTAGTCGTAAGAGGTGAGGAGGCGTTCCAAGCGAGTCATAAAATCCCTTTCAGTTAAGGTAGAGGAAGGAATCTTAAACTACGAATTAATTCACAATCATCCTTTTGCACAGTGAGGTGTCAGAAAAGGTGAGGAGGTGCTTCAAACCACCACTCTCTCCGACAACAGGAAATAACCCCCCCTGTGAGTTCCGACAAGTTTTTAGGGATGGCGACGACCGGAGGCGGAAACACGTGGGGGGGGGGAGAGAGAGAGAGAGAGAGAGAGAGAGAGAGAGAAAGAAAGAGAGAGAGAGAGGGTCCGGGGGAGAGAGAGAGAGAGAGAGAGAGAGAGAGAGAGAGAGAGAGAGAGAGAGAGGGTCCGGGCTCGTTACTGTAACCCGGAAAGGCATTGACAAAGACTAGTTGAACAGCGAATCAATTTGCAGTTATCGGTGTTCAACTGAGCACCTTAAGGAAATGCCAAACAGTCATTGGCTCTCTATGCAGATTGCCAATAGCACTCTCAGGGAACCTTGATGCCAGGTTGAAGTTATGTCGTGATCTGTTTGTTCATTGAGCACCTTCAAGAAGTGTCAAACAGTCGTTGGTTGTCTGCGTGGATTGCCATTAGCACTCTTAGGGAACGTTAATGATGGGTGTGGATTTGTTTCCCGCAGGTTATCAGTGTTTGGGCAGTCTTTGAAGCTGAAGTCCGCCACCAGGCTAGTTTGGTGGGTCTGTTGTTGGCCTTCCTGTTGGACCTGGATCTGTTTCGAGCAGAGTTTTGCACTCCACAAACAGAATTGAACTTCAGGTCCCGCATGTTAGTAGTTGTTGGGAAGTCTTCGATGCTCAATCGCAGTTGTTGGGAAGTCGGGCCTAGTCTCGCAATTTGACAGCGGCAACGCGCTTATAACAACTCACAGAAAATTTCAAAAATTTTAGGCTTCGTGGATTTGCTCGTGATCGTTCCAGGAAATAATATCAAAAATTTGAAGGAAGCACTTGTGGTATGTCGACCTTGCCAAGATGGAGGAGTCAATTTCACATTCGACAAGACATGACTCAAATGATAATTTTTTTTCGCGATTTATCCATTTTGTCGATAAGACAGAAGGTCTTTAAATAAAATATCATTTTTTGCGAACTTGCATAAATGATCAGTCTTCCAGTGACAACACATAAGGTAACAAATCTGGCTAATCATCCATTTTGGCGAACGCCTCATATCGATCCTTTAGCAACAAACAACATCGAAGCACATGGGTTAAGCACACATACATTCTGGCGATAGCAGATTTGATGATCAATTTGTTGAACTTGCAGTTATGAACAAATTTTTGTTAACAACACAAAAGGTAATCATTTTGGCAAATTTGCAGACATAAACGGTCTTATCACAAATGTATGGCATCCAAAGTGCGAATATGTTCGCATTTGTCATACAGAAACAACAATCAGCATTCAGTGGAGAGTGCGAGATGTATTCTAGCGATAAAAAAATTGGTAATCATTTAGTGCACCGCTGAATTCTTTGGAGTCCGTAAAACAACTTCAAACACACATACATTCTTGGCGATAATTGGTTTCCGGATTGAGAATAAGTTCGTCATTGTCATATGGAACCAACAGTCAACATTCAGTGGAGACAAGAAGGATAGTGGTTGCGATGAGGAGAGCACAGCAGAGGGGGTGAACCGTAAAACGGGGCGATAGGCGCAGAACAGGGGCGAGCCAAAATATGTGAAACTAAGTTGGGCGGTCGCGGTGGAGGGGGGGGAGGGGGGTTTTCACACCATAAAGTCTCACGTAAGAAAAAAATAAGCACGAAACAATCTGGCGACCAAGAATAAATCATTGATATGTTTCACCAACATCTTGCTAAATGAACTAGAGTATCGAGTCTTACGATCACAAGTGTAAAGAATGTCCATAAGAGGACAAAGATGTCTCATGAGTAACACAGGAGCACAACCTGAAAACGAATAAAAGCAGCACGACGCTGCCGCAGTCGTAGAGGACATAAGGGGAACAACCCGAAAACAAAACTGGGATATTCACATCCGATATCTAAGCGTTTACTTAAAAGCTACTGCACCACATGGCTCTATTAACATCGACATCTAAGTTTCTACGTCACCTAAGCGTCCGTTGCAACCCTCTAGCTGATGTCGCTTGGCAAGGAATGAGAATAACCTGAAAACAATCAAAGGCAGCACGGTGCTGCCGAAAGTCCGACGAGTAAAGTTGATAGGTTCCTCGAAATGAAGAACCCTTAAAAAAATACTACAGGACAAGGCTGGGATATTCACATTGACATTTAAGCGTTTACTTGATCAAAACGTCCACTACAATCCGCTACCTCATCAAAATAACAACACAACTCGAATTGACCGACTGCTAGACTAAGTGGGAATAGATTCGCACTTCTGCTTATGGCATTGCGAATAAAAAACTTCGTATATTTTCAAAATATGGACATTATTTTGAGCCTTGGAGTATCTCAATTGCAATCCTCAGCCTGATGTTTGGAATGTCGTTTTGGGCTATTAGAAATGGTGGCAGATGGCCGCGTGCAAGAAAAGAAGCGAAGGCGAGCATGAAAACACCGCAGCTCGACCCGTCCGACTGTTGAGGGACACCATGAACAACCACCTCAGACGCTAGGAGATCCAGTTTCGCGTTTTGACCATATTGACTAACTGCTTCGTTACGGAGGTATTTCGTGAAGTTCGCAAGCACATCGGAAGAAAAATCGCCATCGTCTTGCAGGAGGGAGTTGTAGTACTCCAGGCGTCCTTCGCGGATACATAACAGGGTCCAATGCACTCAATTTTTATGAACAGGAATCAATAACATGTCGTACGAGAAAATATTCACATTTTTTGTCCATGTCGCAACCCTGTCATGTGAACATCCGCCACCGACGAGCTTGGTATAGAAAAACGGACTGAAAATGTAAACAGAGGGACACCCAGACAATGTAGCGTTGCCAAGCAAGGCCAAGTACGACTCCACCACCTCTTTGGAAAGCCATCCCCCCCTGGACAAGAGTCCGAAGATTTTTTCTGCTCAACAGAGTAGAACTGGCCCCTTTGCGAATCGAGGAAATCACCTCGTGGCAGTTGTTGAAATCCCCGCAAACGTCCTGCAACATTCTCAACTCTGTAGCGCTAAGCTCCTCAGTAGGCAAGGACACGCAAAAAGATGATGTAGCCCCAGCTCCACAAACACCCACGAACAAGTGCGAGGAGCGACCAAAATCACCGAGGCGAATTGGCTAAGAAGTGTGTGCCCTTTTTTCGGGAAAGTTATATCCCCGACTGTTGAATGTGTCCTTGGCGATGTACTTAGGATATGGGTCTTTGGAGACACCCGTTTGGCATCGTCATCGGATCCATCAGACAAAGCAGTAACGCTTTCAATAGACGCAACCACATGTTTCTGCAAAGCTTCCTCCTTATCTATTCCACAAGCCTTCAAAACTCTGACAACTCTTTGGGAAAGATGAGGCATCTGGATCCTTTTAAGCAACCCTACACTTGACGACGACTTCTTCGGTAAAGCGGCCAACGACCTCCCTGAAAAACATTTCCYGCGCATGGCTTTTGAAGGCTTCATGGGCAGGGACATTGACAACCTCACACCTGTAAAACATAGAAAACAACCCACAACCCACAAATTTTTTTTTAACAAGTGGTAATAGCTACATGAGCCCATCACATGAATTTGGATGAACACAGAGTTGAATAGTGACAGATATGCGAGTGCTACTCTTCACAAATCTTACCGTGCTCGGGAGTCCTTCGAGGTAAATCGCCCTCCTGTTGCGCCACTGTGCCAACGTCGACGGAGGATTCGACGTTCTGCACCTCGGCCATGACTGAGTCGTTAACCAGCTCGGTGGCAGCTGAGTCGCTACCCAACTCGATGGCTTCGTGAAGTACCATTTCCCGACCGGTACTGAGGACAGACGCTCGATCACCTTCTTCTTTACCGCAACGGGTGGACGGAGAATCATGATCTTTCCGCTCTGGATCCATCTGGATGCCGACCTCCACCTCACCGCCTTCCACCACGGGTTCTTCACCTTTCTCATCGTTATGAACTCGAGCTTCCACCAGGGGTTCTTCTTCGCCTTCCTCATCGCCAAGAAGCCGAGCTTCCACGAATGTTCACGAACGTCCTTCCTCCCCACGGTCATTGCCTTCCTCAAACGTCCATTGACCTCCCTTAACGTCACCGTCTTGCGTCGTTGCCACAACCGACCGATTGTGCAGAACCTCTTCGGACGTCCCGGTCACCAGCACTCCTGCGTCGAGCCCCTTCAACACTTCGGGAGCCGGCCAGTATTGAGTCTCCTCTTCCCGCTGCAGCGCATGTGCTTCTTGTGAGAGCTCCTCTTCGCCCGGAGCTGATGTACTCTTGCTCTCCGAGTCGACGGACGCACCCTCCAAGGCTTGACATTCATTCTCGCTAGCCCCGGTCTCTAACACTCCGCGAGACTGCCAGTGTTGAGTCTCCTCTTTCCCGCTGTACAGCATGCACTCCCGGTCAGAGCTCCTCTTCCCCAGGAGTTGTTGTGCTCTTGGTCTCAGAGTCGACGTATACACCCCTCGAAGCATGACGTTCATACTCGCTATGCCCGGTCTCCAACACTCCTTCAGCGGGCCCCTCCAGCACTTTGCACGACTGCCAGTCTTGAGTCTCAACATATGAGAACGGCGGTCAGAAGGGGAACACTGTGCCCAACTGAAGATGTGGGGGGTTGGACCTCACATTTTCTTGGCCCCGCGGAACTGTAGTGTGAGGAGCACTGCCGGTGGAAGGCCTGCAGGGCGACGTTAGTAACTTCGAATGTATTCGGACTTTGCGGTGAGCACTGCTGGCGGAAGGCCCGCAGGGCAACGTCGGAAACTCCAAATCTATTCGAAGTTTGCGGAGGTCGCCAGAGCTGAGGGAGCTGACGGTCGTACTTTCGCTCCTTCGCAATGCAGGCATCCCGGCCTCCAGGCAAAGCGAAGACGCAGTTCCTGCCAAGGAATGGTTTTGCCGCTCAGGAGATGCTGTCGTATGCTGCAGACGTTTGCCCTCTTCCAAGAGGGGCAAAAGCAAGGTGTTGTGCACAGGAGACGTCGGCTGCGCACGGTGGGACGGACTCTCCTCGACATCGGGAAACAAAGTCCTCGCAGACAAGTGAGAATCTACGCGTAGTTGATAAGACTTCAGGGCGGCCTCGTCTCGCATGTCAGAATCTCGACTCCCTACGCAGTGGCTATCAGTTTCCCTAGAGTCGCGACTCCCGGACGCTCTACGCTTTCCGCCCGACCCCTTTCCGCCCGACCCCTTCCCGCCCGACCCCCTTCCACCCGACCCCTTTCCACCCGACCCTTTCCACCCGACCCCTTTCCCCCCGACCCCTTCCCGATCTGACCCCTTTTCGGCAGATCGTGAGTCGTCTCCTCCCTCACCTCCTCCATGAGATCTCAAGTCGTCTCCTCTGTCACGTCCACCGTATCCTTCGTCTCCTCCTCCACCGCCTCCCGGATGCTGACCACCCGACGAAGGTTGCAGCATGCGCCAGTCAATGCCACGGGACGGTGCCGTCTCCAGTGCATAGAAAGACGCTCGAAACTCCAACATTTTGTTGGCGTACAACTCATCTAGCTTTTGGCCTGCATACGCATTGACGACCGACAGGCTACTGTCGGGGTTCATAACCCTCAAATGCTCTACCAGAGCTTCTCTCGCCCTTTTCTTAAATGGACCCGCTCCCAGTCTGTTCATGCCACTCCACTCGCCATCGGCTTCCTTCATTGCCATGACCCACTTTCTAGTCTTTACAGCAGGTTGGAATTTCCTGGGGTGCCAGACGACGTTGTGGCCCCAGACATCCTCCGGCGTGAACCGGTGATGCTTCCTGTAGAAGAAGAGCCTGCCATTCTCCCAGGTATCATGGTCCCTAGGGAGCTTGTCACCAGGTTCGTAATCATAGTCCTTCCTCGACTGTTTCGCGCTCAAACACACGCTTCAAACCGGCAGGGGACGTGCTATATCTCCGAGGAACACCTTCCCCTTCATCACCAACCTGTGCAACCGCCCAGGGAAGTGCATGGACTCGAAATCGAAGGTTTCAGAGTCGCTCATCTCCTCCATGTCCTCAGCATCGAAAGGGTCCTCCTCGTTGAACTGCGCCTTGTAGTTTTCGAGGGTCAGCGGTTCGGCCATCAAAAAGAATACGTGCTCCAGCCTTTTGAGGAAATTTGAGACAAACTCCCTGGGCGCATTGTGGTAACCATTCAGCACACCGAACACCAGGTTTATCCGTCGGTTGTATTCCGGATCGGTATGAGCAGGCGGTCCTTGCTGGAAAAGGAACTCCCAAACCTCTGTCCTTTTCTTCTCCGACAATTTCCAATACATATCACGTTTGGGATCCCAGTTCCGTTCGCCGGTGGTCTGGACAAAAGAGCATTGGTGGCGAGGGTCCCCCACACGTGTCTTAACAAACTCGCAAAGGTAATCGATCATGTTCGCCGTGTCCTCTAACGCAACGACGTTCCGACCGCTGCGGAGGAGCTCCCACACTACAGACGTGTCCGCCTTCCCGAAGAAAAAAACAGTTTGCCCAACTCTGCAAAAGTTCTCGAGCAGACCAATTAAATGAGTTGGGTTGCGCTCCTTGTTTCTGTAAGTAGCTCCTCGAACACTTGTCATGCCGTCGTCCTCCCACTGACTACAAGGGAACTTGTCCTCATCTGCCACGTCGAAACAGGCCACAGCCTGTCCTGACGGGTAGGATGAACACGCAGCTTTCGAGCGGGCCGCCGCCGTGGGTTTGGCCGGGCTTGGAGCATTGGCACGGGGAGGCTTCGATGGACTACTGGCTGGGAAGACTGCGACCGTGTTGTCTGCCAGGTTCTCGCCATTGCAAATCACGTACAGACGATCATACTCCTCGACCAGCATGTTGCATTCCCGAACAATGGCCTTCCTTTGTGCATGGCGCACCCACTTCCCTGTCCTAACGTGATGAACGCTAAGATTGGTCATGCCTTTCAACAAACAGAGCTCCCAACGAGAAGGGAAGAAGCCGACAAGTGCCCAGTGCCTTGGCGACAGGGTTTGGAGAACGCCTTGCAAGGACGCGAAATCATCTTCATGCCAGTCTGAGAGGAGTGTGGGATCAAACAAATCGAGGACGTACAAGTTGCATACGTGATGTCGCACAATCTCGCGGATCTCAGTGAGACGACTGTGAGCTCGGGAAGGTGGACAACCGAAAGGAATAAGGCTGGTCACCCGGTTGAGCTTGTGCCATTTGATGTGCCTCACATCCCCGCTGACCTTGATCGTGTCTTGGACTTCTTCCTCCGTTCGTCGCAAGATGGAACGGACAGACTTCTCGAAAGATTTAGGGAACCTGTCATCATCGTACATTCTCTTTGTTTCGTCGAGGGACTCCTTCCCGTACGAAAAAGTACGTTTGCAAGTGTTCACGTACTCCACCGCGCCTTGGAAATGCTTCCGCAGTTCGACCCACACCTGCGTCGTGAGGCCCTGCGGCCCGAACTCCGCCAGAAGCTACCCCTCGGTCCGAAAAAAAGGGCTCTCGCAGCGCCAAACCTCTGCGTCCTCCTCCGATTCAAGGAACAGGATGTAGTGAAACATGCGGAGCATCATGCAGTCAACTTTCCTCATCGCGACCATGTCTTTAATTCAAGGCTTTTGTTGAAGTTTCAGATTCCCGCTCGCCGATTGCACAAACACTCCCTTCAGCGCGAGAATGTCGTCGAGGATCGACAGTTTTTCGACATCGGTCATGTTAGCGACACACTGCCAATAAAACATGTCTAGCTCTTTCATGACGACGACGAACTTGCCGTCCGCTTGTGTTTTCTTTTTGGTCGGAGGCGGCGGGACCTGGACCAGCCACCCCATCTTCGTTTCACCAGCCGCTCCTTTGGAGCCCGTTTCCAGAATCGCTTGAAAACCCGGAGATTTGTCTGGCATGTATTTGCCGGCCTTCGACAAGGGCGTCTTCCCGTCTCCTCCCAACAACTTTCTCTCGGCCCATTTGTCGTAGAACTCCATGCCTTTGCGGAAAACGTCATCACCGGTCGTCACGAGCGGCATCCATTGCCTCAATGCATTGCCAATGGCAGCAACGTGTTCCTTGTCGACGAGCGTTGTCGCTTTACGTGCCATCGTCCAGTGATCCCCATTCGGACTCTTTCCCAAAAGCAGTTTTTGAAATTCGAAAAACGCTTATTTTTCGGCCTCCTTACCGGAAATGTTCCCTTGAATGGCCACCGGCCTTCCTTGATTTTCCCATACCTTCTGCATTTCCTCGAAAGCAGCCTTCTGTGCACGCTGCTCAAACATCTTGTGTCTTGTGTTCTCCGTCAGACTGACCTGCAAATACCCCTCAAAGTCTTCGTCGGAGAACCACACGACTCTCGCCGGCCACGAGTGCATCTTCCACAATTCGGATATCGCCTTATCGGCCAACTCCTTCACAGCAGCCACGGTGTGTTGTCCGTTAACAGGGTAATAGAAGTACTTGTCCTTGTCCTCTGGCTTGAAGACATCCTTGTGAACCCTCTCAGCTCTCTCCGGTTTATGCGTCACTGGCTTATAGATGGGAGCCAGAACCAAAGAGTTTTTCGTCCAGATCTTCCCCTTTTCCTCGTGGAACTGCCTCACCATCGCACCCTTGATGTCCTCCACACCATCGAGAGTGAGACTGCGGTGATTGTAATATCTTTCCCACGGCGGGATGTCGCAGACCCTCCTGGGGTCGATGAGCAGTTGAATGGGGAGCTCATTCTCCATGATCTCACCGTCATCGTTCCGCTCGTATTCGAGCCAAAACGCTGCCGCTTCGTCGTACTGCCTGCCGACCGCCCTTTCGCCACCAGTCGTCCCCTCAACAGTCTTCCTCCTCCGAGGTTTCTTCTGGCCATCGCCTTCTTTAGCTGCCAGTTTCCTTTTGGATTTCTCTGAAGGTTCTCTCGCGGCGGCAATGCCTAGACGAGCCGAATCTCCTTCACCCATAGCTTGTCCTTCGCGGATGGTCATACCGCCGGGCCTCCTTGCTTTCTTAGTTGTTGTTGCACCCTCTTCCTTCGACTGCCTCTTTTTCACTCCTTGTTCTTGTCCGCCACGCATCCCTGGCGTCATTTCTCCCGAGGCACGTTCTCCGACGTTACCTTCATCCCCGCCAATCATCGGCTCCGAGTGTCCTTTCATCCTCTTCATGCGTCTCGTGTTTCTTCCGCCACCTCTTCTCGTACCGTCTTCTGTCGCTCCCGCTTCTTCTCCGAAGAAGTCGGCTCTCCTCCAGAGCCGTCGCGCACAATGCCCAGCCCTTGAGGCCCATTCCCTCCAACCTCTTGCCCTGATCTGCCTGATTATCTTCTCTTTTCATCTCGAATCGAGTACGTATCGCCCTGGCAGACGACCTTGAGGGTTTTCGGAGTACCGACCTGGTAAGTCCCTGCATATGGAGAATGCTAGCCAGACGTGTTTCCAGGAGCCTCCGGGCCGAACTCCATCTAAATGCTGCGAGCGTGCCCCTTGCCCTGACCCCCAGCGCCGTGAATCACACTCCCGTGCCCCACTGGCGTAACAGGGGTTTCTTGAGCCAAGCTGGACGACCCCTCATAGGCTGGCAAGAGCCGAAAAACATGTTCTCGCGGAAGAACCGGACGTCTTTCGCCACCTTTAGCGCGAGATCGAGATATTCCATTGGCGGTGGAAGACGCCTGCTGTTGCCATCGTAAAGCCCTTTGAAGTGACGGCAAAGTAGCATGTTCGAGTCGTACCCCACGAAACTCTTGATCAACACTATCACACCCTTAACACCTTTGTAAGGAAGTCTGCATTGGTCGTAGAAGATGTTAGTGCGTAGCTTGAGCAAGCCTCCAGTCTGTTTCCCGAACGAGACGATAATATCGAGAGGAAGAACGTCGACTGCTCCCTTGGCGTCTGGAAAGCAAGTGGGTCGCATGAAAATAGCTGGCCCGACACGGTTCCCCTCAACAACGAAGTCCAAAAACCATTGTGCATCTCTCGTATGGAAATACGGAGGAGTAGATTGTTGAAGAGGTCCTCCCTCCCCGGGGGCAGACACCCCCGCGCTTGTAGATGTGTTCTTCGCGGACGCCATTTTACGCCCAACCCTAGACTAATACGCCCAACCCTAGACTAATACGCCCAACCCTAGACCAAATCGGATGACCGGGAGGAAAACCACGAGGTTTTCCTAAGAGTACAGAAGCAAAGTGCGAACTAACTTGGAGTTGACGAAATGGAGGACCAAAACGACGTAAGAGATGGGTGTTTGAAATGCACACGAAATCACAACAATTGGGTAAATGAGAGGAAAGACAACACTCCTCTGGCAGAGTGAGTTCGGAGGAATGATAACAACTCATCGGAAAGAGTGCGAACCAACTCGCTGTCCTATAAACGAGAAAGAGGCGGTTTATCTTCACGAAAGTGCGAACTAACTCGAAGTTCTGGTTATGAAAACCTCTACAACAAGTACCACATGGGTATCGACAAGTGAGAACCAACTCGCAGTTCTGGAGACAAGACAAAACGACGTACGAGATGGGTGATCGAAACACACACGAAGTCACAATAATTCGGTAAAGGAGAGGAAAGACAACACTCCTCTGCCAGTGTGAGTTCGGAGGAAAGATGACAACTCCTCCAACTCGCAGTTCTGGAAACGAGAAAGTCACGTTTAAGACAAAGGCGACTTCTCTTGGGGAAAGTGCGAACTAACTCGGAGTTGTCGAAATGAAAACCTGAAACACGTACGACATGGGTATCTACAAGTGCGAACTAACTCCGAGTTCTGGATACGGAGGGCAACAACTCCTCCAACACTGAAGGTCATAAAGTGCGAACTAACTCGCAGTTGTGGAAATAAAGAACTGACTTTCAAGAAACAGGCGTCTTATCTTGGGGAAAATGCGAATTAACTCGCAGTTGTGACTCCTCCAGCAGTATGGGTCGCAAACTGTGAACTAACTCGCAGTTGCGGATCAGTTCCGACCTCGCTGGGATGGATGAAAAAAAACTGCGAGTTAATTCGGTCTTCTAGAAGCGGCACGGACGAGTACCTATAGATATACATATATGAGTCGGTGAAACTCTAAGGAAACAGTTTATCACAGCCCCTCGTTTGTTGTCCTCTTCTCTCTCTCTGCCTACGGTTTACCGGGCAGTTCTGTTTGTGACGATATATGCTACGACTTCGCTAGCTTCCTTCTACGGTTTTTTCCGGTCAGGTCAAGCGGCAGTGGTCGGGGTCGTTACTAGGCGGCCATGCTGTGCCTCTAGTGCCAGCGGCGTGTCTGGAGTGTATTTTTTGGCTGTGACAGACCTTTCTTTGTTTCGTGGATGTTTTGCTGGCTTGTGATGGGGTGTGGACCGACAGTCTGTAGAGTTTTTCATCTGGTGTTGGTTAAGGTAGATTATCATTTACAGTGTAATCAGTGAGGGGATTCTGCTGATGGTTGAGGGTTCAGCCTCCTAATGAGTCGGTGAAACTCCGACAAAATAGTTTGTCACAACCCCTCGTTTGTTGTCCTTTTCTCTCTCTCTGCTTACGGTTTACCGGGCAATTCTGTTTGCGACGGTATATATATATATATATACATATATATATATATATATATACATATATATATATATATGTGTGTGTGTGTGTGTGTGTGTGTGTCAGGTTGACGACCCCGCAAAGGGACAAGTGAGCGAGAACCGGGAATTGATTCGGTGTTCATCAAAAACTGGGTATTGATTCGGGGTTCACCATAGGCACTGACGACTATAAGCTGCGAAGGGAATCCATCACCTTTATACAAACAATATCATGGCAACTTTATAGTGTGCATGATATTGGTTCAACTATTGCGGAAGGTAATCGAGCTACGAAGCGCGGATCGGCTATGGCAGACGGAGGTGGAGGGTGAAGAAAAGATATTACAGTGGATCTAGGACTCAAAACGAAACAAAAGTGCGCACAGTCCTCGGTCTCAGATTTAGAACTCTTTCACAGCGGGAGCAAAAATCTGAGCAGCGATATAGGACTTTAACAAGCAACGACAACAACACCAGCGCAACAGTGAATCTAATACCAATAGACAACAGCCAACGAGCAAACCAGTGACCAGGGGAATTTCAAAATGTCAAGTGTGCACATGCCTCGGCCGGTGGGATATTTCCACCCAGCTGCTCCTCTGCAGGTACTGCCACGGGCGGTTCCTGACGCTGGCCAGATCCTGCCGGCAGTTCGGCTTTGGTTGCAATCAATCCCGACAACGGCTCCCGGGTCTCATGCGTCATCTCTTGGCCGGAAGCCTCCCTGGTCGTGCCTTCCTCAACATGTTGCTCTTCTTCCGCGAGGCCGTGATCCCCAGATACCTCAATGTCTGCATCATGGTGCTGCTCCTTCGATTTGCCCTTCCCCTGTTTTGGCTTTTCTCTCTTCAATGTCCCTTCGAGGTCAGTGAGTAGCCTCATGCGGATTCCCTTTGCACACCGTTTGTCCAACTCCACGACAAGACAGTTCCTGTTGGCCATTATGCAAGCAATGACCCCTGTACCCGAGCCCGAAAACCCGTCCAAAACGGTGGCGCCTGGTGGAGAGAACTTCTTGACCAACTAGGAATACAAAGCATAAGGTGTCTGGTACGAACAAAGCACCTTGTTATCACCTGGATACACGAACTTCCGCGTGACCGCATCAAAAACTTGAAAGTTGTGACGGGGATCGGTGGGAGCGAAGTTGTAATGCGTCATCTCACGCTGGCCCGTTACATTGTAGTACCCCAGAACGCAGAACTCTGTCGCGCTGACAAGTATAGGGCCACCGAGATTTGTCGTGTTCGGCTTGCAACACGTAACAAGCTCTTGACCAGCATTGCAGATCTTTGCGAACGCGGACCTCACCGAGGATAACATGTCCATAGAACAGAAAGCAGCGACTGTCCAAAGCGATGCGCTCGTAACCTCCTTGATATTCTGCAGCACGTCGACAATGTCACTCTCCGGGAACGGCTCCGTGTCACGTGCGTGACCTTTGTGCACAAAGCCGTAGGGAAAATCGAAGATAGAAAGAGAAATCGACACCTTGTCCTTCTTCAGTTGTGCCAAATGCAACCTATCGCCTTGAATAACCTTTACCTGGCCCCCGCACCCTTCATACTTCAACTCAGTCGAGTCCACGAAAGGGTTTTCCAAAGAATGCGCTTGGAAGAAATCGCGACTCGCTCTTTGCGCATCTCTAATCCTCCTGTCCTCCATCTTCCTCCACTCCTTAGCTTGTTCAATATGATTTAGCAAAGCAGTGGGTTTCGCCCCTCGCCTCTCAAAACTTCCGATGAACGGCTCGAGAACCTCCTTTTTGGTGTGCAAAGGATACAACTCCTCTGTGGGTTCGAAGTCTTTGCACTTCACACCATCGCAAAAGGCCTTTGCAACGTAGCTAAACTTCTTCACGACCCTGAACTTCCTCTCCATCTTATGCAGGGAGATCTGCTTAGACACAACTTCTGTCAAGATGGGGATGTTAGCCTCTTGCGGGATATTGCCCATCGTAATCCAAGGCTGAGCAGGCGTGTCAGTCAGTGCCAAAGCAACTTTGTTGTCCTTTAATTTCAGGCGAGGATTGAAGAACGTCATCTCTTGATGTTTCGCAACCGCCCTATCCAGCTTTCTCACACCGCGCTTTTTCTTCCCACCTTCCGACTCGCTAGACTCTGGAGCGACGTCGGTGTGAATCTGACTTTTCGCCAGCCGCTTGAGCTTCTGATTCTTGACCTCTCCTTTCTGCCACATCTCAAAAATTCACAGTTGCGGGTCCCAGATCTCTTTAGGACGCATAGCGATCTGCAACAACAGGTCATTAGTCTGCATCTTCTTGGCAGAAACAGGTATACCAAACTCCCGCAGGCAGGCCAACTTGACTTCGGCGTTCTTCACAGAACCCATTCTCTCGAAGATGTGACGCCAACATTTCATCTTCTCGATGAAGTTCATATCTCTGTGGTACCCAGCTGCCAAATTGTGCTTGTGACCCACCTGCCTTGCTTCTTCCGTCGTCAAGCCCGCATAAACATAGCACACATTCCAGTTGTAATCCTCTTTGTCAGGGTAGATCTTCCGCAGGCGTTCCCTCGCCTCCCGACAATGTCCACCTCCAAGAACATAAATGGTGTAGTCACCATTCCGCAAACGGGCCAAATCCACATTTTTCTTATGTTTCACCTGTGATGGATCCACGACACCAACGAAGGGAAGATGGTCTCCGGTCGGGCAAGTAATAATCGAATCCATGATTGTGGAAACGTGGTTTTGTTCGGCCTCCCGAATTTCGAGCGGCCTATTTCCCGTTCCATCCTCCGGCGGTCGTCAGAGACACGACATAGGCAGGTAGAAAGGCTCTTGGGAGATTTTCTTCTCCTTCAAATTCTCCAGCTCATTCCAGACACGTTTCAGCTCGTCTGTGAGTTCGCCGGGCACGAGACCTCGAGGAACTTCAAGCTCCTCTTGCGGAGCTTTACCTTTATCTTTCGAAGGCGCCACAGGTTTCGTTGCAAACGCTTTCTTCTTCTCACGTTTTGGCTTCGTACCCAAACCTTTCTCGAGAGATGCTAAGGAGTTGACACATATTTGTGGGGAAACCACACCTGGCGGACGCATTTTCTCCTTGTCTCCCTTCGTTTTCGACGGTCCGGGGGTCGATGTTGTCGCAACGCTCGGGTACCTGAACGGACGAAGCCTGCTCTTAACTCGTGGAGCTAAGTAATCCCCGAGCTCTTCCACAAAAACCTGCACGAACAAAACAACAACCGTTTTGGCTATCTCAGGACACGCCTCAATGATTACAGGACTATAATCGTTCAGGGCTGCAGCACTCACCAAACTTAGACTCCAACACCAGGAATCGGCAGAAACAGTACTGTGTGATCACTCGACTTAGTGATGATAGGACTAAAATCGTTCTAGGCTACAGCACGAACAGGCAGAACGATCAAAAGCTTGAAACAACTACGATGCTCGCGACTGACCAGGCTTGGACTCCAACATCAACACCCCGCAGAAACGGCACTGTGGGATCCCCCGCCTCAGCGATTATAGGACTATAATCGTTCAGGGCTGCAACACTCACCAGACTTGGACTCCAACAACAGGAACTGGCAGAAACAGTACTGTGCGATCACTCGGCTCAGTGATTATAGGACTACAATCGTTCAGAGCTGCAGCACACGCCAGACTTGGACTCCAACTGCAGGACTCCAACAACAGGAATCAACAGAAACAGTGTTGTGTGATCACTCGGCTCAGTGACTATAGGAGTAAAACCGTTCAGCAGAAATCAGCAGGACTCCAGCAGCAGGATTCTAACAGCAGGACTCCGGCAGCGGGAGTCAGCAGAAACAGTACTGTGCGATCACTCGACTCAGTGATTACGGGACTATAATCATTCAGGGTTGCAGCGCTCACCAGACTTGGACTATAATCGTTGTGCGGTCACCCGCCTTGGTGATTATGGGACTATAATCGTTTAGGGCTGCAGCGCTCACCAAACTTGGACTCCAACAGCAGGAATTAGCAGAAACAGTATTGTGCGATCACTCGGCTCATTGACTACAGGAGTATAACCGTTCAGCAGAAATCAGCAGGACTCCAGCAGCAGGACTCCAACTTTAGGAATTAGCAGAAACAGTGTTGTCGACCACTCCGCTCATCGATCACCCGCCTCGGTGATTATGGGACTATAATCGTTCAGGGCTGCAACGCTCACCAGACTTGGATTCCAACAACGGAAATTAGGAGAAACAGTACTGTGCAAACACTCGACTTAGTGATTGTAGGACTATATTCGTTCAGCGTTGCAGCGCGAACAGGCAGAACGATCAAAAGAATACAACAACTGTGACACTCGTGACTGACCAGACTTGGACTCCAACAGCAGCACCCAACAGAAACAGTACAGTGGGATCATCCGCCTCATTGATTATAGGCCTATAATCGTTCAGGGCTGTAGCACACGCCAGACTTGGACTCCAACTCCAGGAATCCAACAGCAGGAATCTGCAGAAACAGTGTTGTGCGATCACTCGGCTCAGTGATTATAGGACTATAATTATTCTGCGCTGCAGCGCGAACAGGCAGAACGATCAAAAGACGAGAACAACTACGACACTCGTGACTGACCAGACTTAGACTCCAACAACAAGACTCCAACAGCAGGAATCACTCGGCTAAGTGATTATAGGACTATAATCTTTCATGGTTGTGCGATCAGCAGGAATCACCAGACTTGGAATCCAATGGTAGACCTCCAACAACAAGAATCACTCGGCTGTGCGATCACTTGACTCAGTGATTGTAGGACTGCAATCGTTCGGGGCTGCAGCATGAACAGGCATAACGATCAAAGGATTGAGAGAGAGAGAGAGAGAGAGAGAGGGGGCGGTATAATGGATGGTCACATCCTGAGAGGGAAAGGTTGGGGAAGCCCTTCAAAAGTTCCCTCCAAAGTACAGAAGCCCCGGTAAAACATAACTCTTTATACTATCACTCAATTTCGGCAAGGGGGTAATCATCCACTATCTCCCAACAACTCTCTCTCCCGCTTCCGAGGCTGAACTCCCATCTGAAAGGTCGTTCAAATAAAACCTCGCTCTGAAGGATGCCAAATGAGCATAATAGGCTGGCGGAGCAACTCAAACTGATCTTGTGCAGGCCGCATATGTGTAGCACAAATTATTTGTCAGAGTTTGGAGGGCATCTGAGCCAAGGTTGTTTTCATCATGCCGGACAGTGTCATATGCCGGCCGACTCGTTCCCTTAATCTCAGCGTGACTACATAAATAAAAGTAGAAGTCGGTAGGATGGCAGATCCCGTAGTCCACAACAGTGTCTAGATCGACATTTCGTCCATGATCGAAGAGCCGCGTGTGATGCCTCTTCTGGACCACACTGAATGTTATCCTTGGCTCATATGCTGCATCCAACGACTTGCATGCCTCCTTTGTCTCAGTGATTTCCTTTCTCATGAGAGCCATGAACTGCCGTGGGGAAGCCCTTCAAAAGTTCCCTCCAAACTCTCGCAGCCCCAGTAAAACATCACCTTCTTTATACTATTGCTCAATTCCGGCAAGGGGGTAATCACCCGCTGTCTCCCAACAGCTCCCTCTCTCGCTTCTGAGGCTGAACTCTTATCTGAAAGGTCGCCCTGATAAAACCTCGCTCTGAAGGATGTCAAATTAGCATAATAGGCTGGCGGAGCAACTGAAACTGATCTTGTGCAGGCCTCATACATGTAGCACAAATTATTTGTCAGAGTCTGGAGGGCATCTGAGCTAAGGTTGTTTTCATCATGCCGGACAGTGTCATGTGCCGGTCGGTTCGTTCCCTTAATGCCAGCGTGACTGCATAAATAAAAGTCGAAGTCGGTAGGATGACAGATCTCGTAGTCCACAACAGTGTCTGGATCGACATTTCGTCCATGATCAAAGAGTCGCGTGTGATGCCTCTTCTGGACCACAATGAATGTTATCCTTAGCTCATATGCTGCATCCAGCGACTTGCATGCCTCCTTTGTCTTAGTGATTTCCTTTTTTATGACAGCCATGAACTGCCGTGGGGAAGCCCTTCAAAAGCTCCCTCCAAACTACAGCAGCCCCAATAAAACATGACCTTCTTTATACCATCACTCAGTTCCGGCAAGGGGGTAATCACCCGCTGTCTCCCAACAGCTCCCTCTCCCGCTTCCGAGGCTGAACTCTCATCTGAAAGGTCACCCAAATAAAACCTCACTTTGAAGAATGCCAAATGAGCATAATAGGCTGGCGGAGTAACTGAAACTGATCTTGTGCAGGCCGCATACGTGTAGCACAAATTATTTGTCAGAGTCTGGAGGGCATCTGAGCCAAGGGGGTTTTCATCATGCCGGACAGTGTCATGTGCTGGCCGGCTTGTTCCCTTAATGTCAGCGTGACTGCATACATAAAAGTCGAAGTCAGTAGGATGGCAGATCCCCTAGTCCACAACAGTGTCTGGATCGACATTTCGTCCATGATAAAAAAACCACGTGTGATGCCTCTTCAGGACCACAATGAATGTTATCCTTGGCTCATATGCTGCATCCAGCGGCTTACATACCTTCTTTATCTCAGTGATTTCCTTTCTCATGACGGCCATGAATTGCCGTGGGGAAGCCCTTCAAAAGCGTCTCATCGCTTTGTGACAAAAGGCGGCGGTCATGGTTCAACGAAAGCGAAGGGAAAGCCCTTCAAGGTGCCTATCGTGGGTTCGGGGGGGGACCCGCACATTTCAAGTCGAAGGGTCAAGATCTAAAAAATGCATCGGAGACCAACATTTCTGGTCAAGGTCTGTGTGTGCAAAGTTCGGTATCTGGTCAAGGTCTGTGTGTGCCAGGTTCAGTGTCCGGTGACGGTTTTGGTGTCTGCGTATGCTGAGTTCGGTGTCTGACCATATGCCGGTTCTCATTCAGCAACCGGTTTGGGGAATATAGGACCATATATTGGTTCCCATTCAGGTTTGGGGAGTTCAGGACCAAAGGACTCAGGAGAATCGCCCACGAAAATCATATTGGAGACCAATATTTCTGGTCAAGGTCCGCGGTCAAGGTTTCCAATGTGATTTTCCGGGTCATCTGAAAACACATTAGAGACCAATTCTTCTTCTTCTTCCTCAAGCAATCAATCAGGGTTCATTGATTGTCTGGTTAACAGGGACCTGCACTTTTCAACCCATCCAACCCTGCAAAATGCATTGGAGACCAATTTTCAAAGTCTTTTCTGTTTTTTGTCATATGAAAATGCATTGGAGTCCAACATTTCTGGACAAGGTCCGTGTGTGCCAAATTCGGGTAATATAGGACTTTATGACGGTTTCCGTCGAGGTTCGGTTAATGTAGGACTATATGACGGTTTTCGCCGAGACAACACATGAATTCCGAATTAGTCTGTTCTTTTTAATCGAGGTTTGATCGGTTTCTCAAAGCAAGCCAGCCAGATCTTAATTGGTATGTTTGTATGCTTCTTCTTCTTCTTCTTCTTCCTCTTCTTCTTCTTTTTCTTCTTCTTCTTCTTCTTCTTCTTCTTCTTCTTCTTCGCATTCGCATTCGTCGCCGCCACTGCCCGCCACCGCCCGCCTCCACCCGTTGCACCGTCTGTCTGCGCTACCGCCCGCATGAGCCATTGTCCGCCTCCCCCATCGCCCGGCTCTGCCATCGCCATCGCCATCGCCATCGCCCGCCTCCGCCACCGTCCACCTCCGCCACTGCCCGCCATGGCCCGCCTCCACTACCGCCCGCCTCCGCCACCGCCCGCCTCTGCCACCGCCCACCTCCGCCCGCCCTCCTCCTCCTAGTCGTTCTCCTTCTTCTTCTTCTTCTTCTTCTTCTTCTTCTTCTTCTTCTACTTCTTCTTTTTTCCTCTCTTCTTCTTCTTCCCAAAACCCTAAACTACCTTCTTCGCCCGCCACCTCCGCGCCCGCCGCCACCCCTCCTTCGCCGCCTTCTCCGCCTTCTCCGCCTTCGCCGGCTTCTCCGCCCCAATCAATCAATCAATCAATCAATCAATCAATAAACCGATCAAACAACCGATCAATAATTCAATCAAGCAATAACCAATTAATCAATCAACCAACCCGTCGATCTCGACTCATCATCTCGTCCAACAACCGTCGATCTCGACGTATCTCGAACGAAACGGTCCGTCGAGATCGACGGGTTGATTTATCGGCTGATTGATTGACAGGTTGATTGATCGATTGATTGGTTGAATGGTCGATTGATCGGTTGTTAGATAGATTGATTGGTTGAATGATCGATTGACCGGTTGTAATACACATTTTGTAAAAAATGAACTTTTTGTTAAAAAGTGAACTATTTCGACTGCGAATAAACACTCAGTACATGGCCCAATAGGGCATCATGCGACACTTTAAGTGAGGATAAATGGTCAGTATATGAGGTGTTGACATGACAAATGTTGCAGCGGGGCGTTTTGAGCCCTTCATACATGAATAGTCGTTATTAAATGCGAATTAACACAGTGTAAAAAAGGGCAGGGGCTCTTTGTATGACACCTTGACAATGTTGTCGTGGCTTAGTGTTGCTGTGACAGACAGTACACGATTGGCGGGGCGTTTTGAGCCCTTCATACATGAATAGTCGTTATTAAATGCGAATTAACATAGTGTAAAAAAGGGCAGGGGCTCTTTGTATGACACCTTGACAATGTTGTTCTGGCTTAGTGTTGCCGTGACAGACAATACACAATTAAAAAGGGAATCATGTTGGGTATGTGGTGCCTGTTTTCCATTAAAGGTCAGGGGTCCGACGCCCGACACGTTGCAAGTTGATGGACTGAACCTGCCAACTGTGGTCGGGCGGAACACCTAGCCTGGTGCAGGACATTTGGCAAGTTAAACCTGCAACCCGTCAGTACCCCTGCAACAAATGTGTCCACCATTTATCTTCCCGGAAGGACCTCCTTCTCTGGTTGACAGATAGTAGTTGAACAGTGTCACCGAATGATTCGGGAGTTAGTGGTGTTCAACAGAGCACCTTAAGGAAGTGGAAAACAGTCGTTCGCTCTCGATGCCGATTGCCAATAGCACTGTTAGGGGGCCTTAATGCTGGTTCCTGATCTGTTTGGCGCTCGAGCAGCTTGAAGAAGTGTGAAAGAGTCATTGGTTGTCTGTGTGGATTGTCATTAGCACTCTTAGGGAATCTTGATGCGAGATCTGATTCCGGGTTGTGTGTGTGTGTGTGTGTGTGTGTGTGTGTGTGTGTGTGTGTGTGAGAGAGAGAGAGAGAGAGAGAGAGAGAGAGAGATCCTTGCTTTAACCCGGAAAGGCATTGGCAGATACTAGTTGAACAGTGAATCAATTCGCCGATATCGGTTTGGTGACCGAGCACCTTCAACAGGTGTCAAACAGTCGTTGGTTGTCTGTGCGGATGGCCACGCACTCTAAGGGAACCTTGATGCAGGGTGTATATTTGCTTGCCGCAGGTTAGCAGTTGCCCACTGACACGATTCAAAAGGGCATCGTGTTGGGTATGTGGTGCCTGTTTTCCATAAAAGGTCAGGGGTCCGACGCTTGACACCTTGCAAGCTGATGGATTGAACCAGTCAACTGTGGTCGGGCGGAACACCCAGCCTGGTGCACGACATTTGGCAAGTTCAACCCGCAACCCGTCAGTACCCCTGCAACAAATGTGTCCACCATTTATCTTCCCGGAAGGACCTTGACAGATAGTAGTTGAACAGGATCACCGAATGATTCGGGAGTTAGTGGTGTTCGACAGAGCACCTTAAGGAAGTGGCAAACAGTCGTTCGCTCTCGAGGCCGATTGCCAATAGCACTGTTAGGGGGCCTTGATGCTGGTTCCTGATCTGTTTGGCGATCGAGCAGCTTGAAGAAGTGTGAAAGAGTCATTGGT
>BFEA01000884.1:253846-264322 GCA_003427395.1 Chara braunii | reverse complement strand
CCACTCCAACAACCTACCCACCGAGCCACTCCAAGCACCTACCCACCGAGCCACTTCAAGCACCTTCCCACTAAGCCACCCCAAGCACCTACCCACTGAGCCACTCCAAGCACCTACCCACCCCGCCACTCCAAGCACCTATTGACCCTGTGACTTCAAGCACCTACCAACCAAGTGACTCATGCGCCTATCGACCGAGCCACTCCAAGCACCTACCGACCGAGTCATTCCAAGCACCTATCGACTTGGCCACTCCAAGCACCTACACCCCGAGCCACTCCAAGCACGTACACCCCGAGTCACTCCAAGCAACTGTCCACTGACCCACTCCAGGCACCTACCGACCGAGCCAATCCAAGCACCTACTGATCGAGCCACTTCAGGCACCTTCCGACCAAGCCACTCCAATCGCATTCTTCATTTTTTTCTCCTCTGTCTCTCTCTATCTGTGTCTCTCTCTCTCTCTCTCTCCTCTCTCCCTCTCTCTCTCTCTCTCTTTCTCTCTCCCTTTCTCTATCTCTCTATGTGTGTTCCGTTTCTTGAATTCGTTAACAATGCTGAAATTTAGTAGTTGGTTTGGGCCTAACTTGTTTTTTTTTTTGTTTTTTTTTTTTGTGGCCATTGCCCGCACCGCCCGCACCACGGGCGCTTAGCTAGTGCCAATAAATGTTAGGGACGGGGTATCCGTCGTCCTGCCAGAAGAAGGAATCGGGACGGATCAAACCGGCGTATCAAACCATGATGTTGGGCGACAGGGATGCCTTTCTTTGGATAGAAACGGTGTGGACCAAGGTCGGCCTAACGCGGCTAACGCCAAGCATGACGGATTTGGAATTTCGGGGGACTGTGGAAGCCCGAGGCTGGATCTACCTGTATAAGGAAGGGAGAACGCAATGGTGGTAGACTTGGCGTTAGGGATAGTCCCATACCAATTATTCGGGCAGGCGGAACGAGAAGTAGTGTGGGTTGCGTGTCAGCGGGTGGAAATGGAAGATGTGCGGGTGAAACTCGGAGATAGAGGGAACGTAAGGTGGCTGCTTAAGATGATGAGGTGCACCGTGCCTCCGTTCTTGGTGGACGTTGTCTTCGGGACCCGGAGTAGGCTGGTGTGGATATGCCAGTCCATGACGAACCTCGGGCTGTACCAGGGTGCCCGGCATGACTTCTTCCGTCTATCGGTCGAAATGAGACCCTTCGAAGGGAATTGGGCAAAGGAATTGGCTTAGATACTAAACTGCCTCAGCACGGATAAGGTGTTTGTCCCGAGTTCCGTCCATTGGAAGATAATCTATATGAATGTGGTGATAGGAGAAATGTTTGTGGACGGGTTGAAAGATCTGTGGTACGAGGAAGAGGACGATCTTACTGATGAAGACGAAGACGATGCAATCGAAGACTGAGACTTGTGAGGAAAGGGTCCGTGGGGCAGAAATGATGGGGGTGGTCGGCGTTGTGCAGGGTACAAGCATGGCTAGGGAACAACGCTTAAACAACCGGATGTTTAGGGGGTGGGAGCCAAGACAGTTCGAGGGAGGATTAGAGATGACCCTGCCAACAAAAAATGAGTGGAGAGGAGCGACTTGTGACTGAGTAGGGCAAGCAATCGCATTAGAACAATCGTTCTTATGGGTAGAAAGAATATGGAACCCATTGATTGAGGGAGGAAGAAGGATGGGACGACATAGCTGAGGGAAATGTAGAAGCCCTTGGGACGGTCTACTCATCAAAAAAGGGGTGGCATGTGTTCTGTGTAACGTTGGCGTCTAGGCAAGACCCAATGTGGATCTTAGGTGGGGCCGAGCGACGGACTCGTGATATGGGTTACGAATTCGCCAACAAGGGATGGGATGAGGTAAGCAGTAGCGTTGCAATAGGAGGCTGGGAGGAATTCAGGCTGCCGTGCCAGATAGTTTAAGCCTGGGTGTCGCGCTTTGTGGCAGACTGGTTTGGAGGATACTAACACATCCTCGCGGTGGCGAAAGCCTTAGACGAAGTAAACCTGGGTTTTTCATGGCTAGTCGACGCTTACTACAAGATCTCGTTGGAAATGGGACCGTTCCACGGGGATAGGGCAAAAGAGGTCGTCGACATCCTGAATTTTTTTAAGGAAGACCGGCTCGAGGTGGACAACGGGGCCGAGGATGTGATACTTTGCCGCGAGGTGGAGCGACCCCCTCGTATATAGGAGACGTGTTCCTACTATTCCAAGTACTATGGGTATAGCCGAAAGATCGGCACGAAGGCAAGAGCGACATGAAGGATGGGGTAAGAAGGCATGAGGATAGCTAGCAATGTCCAAAGGAGTGGATGAAATAAGAGGAATTCGCTTTCTGTCTGAACCATGCAGGAACCCACCAACCGGCAATGACGATGAGGCGCACCCGAACGTCGAGACGACCCACACACCCTCGACCACCCACGGAAAGCAGTAACGGATGGGAGGTGTCCCTCCCAGCAAGTTACGAGGTCGAAGGGATTGATACAAAATGGAGAGTTGTGACCTTGGGGAGAGACCAAACCTTCATGATGGTGGAATGCCTATGGAGCGACATGAGGTTCAATAAGGGGCCGGGGGACGACTTATACACCGACCTGAGGGGTGATCGGGACCGTGTACTTACCTGAGATTGGATGGCACATGCTAGGAACCGAGATGGCACTAGGGCATGGGCTGCTGCCAATCTTCCGGAGGGCAGCCGGGGCATTAAACCGGATAGGCCAGGAAGTTCGGGGGAGAAGGAATGTGAGGCTAAGAACCCGGGTGGAAGTAGGAGGATGGCGAGAGTTTAGAGCCCCAATGGCAGGGTTGTGGTACCGAGTACCCCGCTTTATGATAGATTTGGTATTCGGCAGCCTCTTGAGGGCAAGGGACTTGGTGAACTCGACCGTAACCTGGATTTACCATTTTCAGCCACAGACGACAAGAATGTTTTACGATGTGTCGGTAAGACATGGGCCGTTTTGGGAAAATTGGGCCTGTGAATTACTAGAACTCATCGAGATCCTGATATTTGGGCGTCACTTTTGGCCTTTGAAGAATATAAACCGATAATTATCAGAGAAATAGGAATGGGGGAAAACTACCTTGCGGGTGTGGCTAGCCTATTCGAAGAACCCGACGAACAGGATGGGCCTGAGGAACCGGTATGAGAAAATTGTCGGGAAGGTGGCAAAGGTGAACGCTAACTGTGGGATGATAGGGACAAGAGCAAGAATAGCGATCTGCAAGGGGGGGTAGTGGCTGGAATCCTACGCTATCTAAGGGTGTACCAGAAAGGGACTAGGATGGTCACTACTACCAAGGACGTCAGGGGTATCCATAGGTTGGGAAGGCAAAAAGGCCATCTTCGAAAGAAGGACCCACCCGCCATGGACATGCCATCTTAGAAGCGAGGTACGGTAATGATAAAACACCGAAACCCGCCAACAGGCTTTCTGGCAGGAAAGGCAAGCGGTACCCCCGCAAAGTGAAGACGGACAGGCCTGCTACTGCCACTATAAAACAGAAAATATTGAAATAGCAAAGGTAGGGCGACTGTAGCAAGCCTTAGGGCCTGAAAATCTGGAAAGCTGTAAACAACTGGCCGTCTCGGAATTTTTTTTTCCCTACGTGTAGGATTAGAAAAGGATGGCGACAGAAGAGGAAGCAGGAAGTCTGCAAAGCAAGGGGAGTCAGGGAACAAAGAAGGACGTAGAGCAGAACGAGGGGTCTGTGAGGGACCGAGAATCAGCAAATCCAGAAGGTACTAAGGAAGGAAGGAAGTGACAACCGTGGAAAGCTCGAGAAAAACCAGAGGGAGCAAATGAGAAACTCAGGAAACTAGGGGAGACAAGAATAAAGGCAGTCTGGTGCCACGGACATTTGAAAGCGCACTGTCAAAAAAGGTAAGGCTAACGGACACCCGGAAGAAGCTAGCCGAGATAGAAAGGAGAATGACGGAATATAAGGCAAAACTCCTGGAAGAGATGATGAACGAAAGCGAGGGGGAATTTGCCGGAGAAGGGTTGAATGAAGAGCAAGGAACAAACCAGGGATGGGGGAGCCAAGACGATACTATAAAAAAGAGAAACGATAGGAGTGGGAGCGTAGGGAAATGCCAACCAAGAAAGGAAAGGAGAAAACGGAGTCCCTAGGAAGGGAGGCGGAGAAGGCTATCAACCCGCTGGCCATAGACAGCGGGGCAAGACGACCAGCGGTTTCGCTCATAATCTCAAGAGGATGCGAAGGGCTTTGGAGCTTAAGAAAAAGGGTGCTGCACTAGTTCGACCCGGAAGGGACGACAAAGCCCGGAGAAGGGAGAAGAACCGGTAAGGAAGAACAAGGCTCCGGCACCACCGATGGGACAGGAGGAACGGAGGGAGGGCTTAAGAAAATGGTGTCTTCCCTCACACGAGCGCTAAATAAAAATCAGGGATACCTAACCGACGCCAAGAAAAAGATGATATTCCACGGGGCTAATATCACAAAATTATTGATAGACTACGAAAATTTGGCGGCACTACTAAGGTAGAGCGAGGAAGAGAAGGTAGAGCACTTAGGGAAGCATGTGTCGTTAAACCTAGGGAGAGACATAATGGCTATCGTCGCAAACCAGCGGATATTGGAAGGAGGCCTTGGACGTAATGAGGCAGAAATATCTGGCAGCCGAGAAAATGGCTACGGAGATAGAGCTGATTGCAGTTCAAAGAAAGAACTTTGCGACATATAACGATTTCCTGAGGGAATTCACCCTCGTAGCATTGCGAATCCCAGGAGTAACTGATCGCATAATGAGTAAATACTTCCTCAGGCAATTTACCGAGTTAAACAAAGATAAAATTTATATCGGCCTACCAGCAGACCACGAAGTTTATAAATACATGGGACGTCGACTTCAGCACCGTGACAGACATTGCTGAGAAGATGGTTGTAACCGACTCATTGGCCTTACTGAAAGAAGAAGAAGTCATAGACCTAACTGGTAAAATGGGCGACAAGGTAAAGAGAGGGATATAAAGTCTGCATGAGCGTGTCCATGGAGTAGATGAAAAAATCAGAAGTGTAGAGAACGCATTGATGGTAATGCAAGCCCAAGTGACGCAAACCCAAGCAGCTCGACCCCCCCTACCACCACAAGAGGCGGTGGCTCCCACAGGAATACCTAATCGGGGGTTCAATAGGAGCGATCCCACAAATGGGCAATGCAAGTATTGTACGATGGTCGGACATTTTGTGCGAGCGTGTCCAAGACTTAACCATGATATCATGCACAAGAGGTGCTCCAAAACGTTACGAGGAGAGATCATAGGCCCCCGAGGAGAGAAAGTGAATTGGAACTCCTTGGGTGGGATGCATCCACCCGTAATCGCACTTAACAACCTCGACGTCGCCACAGTAGAGGCCCAGCCCATGGAGGAACTCGCCTGGGAACAAACGCGAGGACGCGGACCGCAGGCCAATTTTATTTTAAAGAATGACGGGCGAGATAGGGTGAACGTGACCACCAAGCAGCGAACAACAGAAAAGAAGGTCGTACAGGACGCCGTCATGGAAGATGTTGGGGATAGCCCGGGGATGCTACAAGAAGTTGAGGCACAGGAGCAAGAGAAAGTTTATGGGAAACCTAGAGAGGAGGCTTCGGTAGACAAAGCTGCCACGGCCAGAAAGAAATTCCGGTATCAGATCCCCATCCTAACTATGCCCGAGATCGATGACACCCTTAGCAAGTTGTTAGGGACCATGGTGTCGGTCTCTTTTCAAACCATGTTGCAGGCAAGTCCTAGGCTTCTGAAAGGCCTTAGACAGTTGATGACGAGGCGAAGAGTAGAGGTAGAAGAAGGGTCGGAACGGCAGGAGGAAGAGAAGGAAGAGGAAGCGCCGCGAGAAGTCGCCAACCTCCAAAGGACCCTCGGGGACCTGGAAGAGCTAGAGAAGGTCTTCGTAGATATCCGGCTAAGCCTGCCAGACCGTGAAGGTGGCGAAGTTATGAGAGCACCACCAAGAACAAAACTTAGCTTCCACACACTACCGGTGGGTAAGCTGAAAGTCCAGATCGGAAGCCACCACACCAATGCGCTCGTAGATGGAGGGGCTGAAATAACACTCATTAGAAAAAACTTTGCAAAGATTATAAGATGTCCAGTAAACAAAGAGACAACGGGAAGCGTCCATGGGGCAGGCGGAGAAATTCCCTTCTCCGAGTATGTTACTAAGTGGGCAGTCAAGGCCGGGGTTAGGGAGTCCATTTGGTCGTTCCAACGGATGACTGTCATGGACGAAATGGACCATGACATAATCCTTGGGAGACCTTGGTGTACGAATGTAGAGATGATCAGAATGCACCTGCATGATGGAACATACATGATAGACATAGAAGACCCGGTGACGAGATGTGGTGAGCTACTCCGTGTCATCGGAATAGGCGGTGACACAGCAAAGGAGAAACTAGCGACATGATCGCCATCGTTCGAAGAAAGTGCCAGAAAGGGGGCGTTCACATGAATGAAAGAAATAAGGGAAAGGGTAGAAATTATGATCGAGGAAGCATTCAGCAAGAAAGAATGGGTCAAGATGGGGTTGCCACAGAAAAAGCGGAGGCAAGAGGACGATGCCCTACAAGTAATGGTAGTAGAAAAAAGACGGAGGTTGAATTGGGAACCAACTTGCCTAGACCAAAGGAGGCCTAAGAGGAGGAGACCGGGATAACACTGGAAGTCCCGGACTTACTGCACCTCATCAAGGTTATCAGATACCATAAGGTAGGTGTGGATCCGACCACGCTCGCCAAATTTGAGGGAGAAGTTCGAAAAGGGTACGCCTGAATGAGAGATTAATCAGTATCCCGCCTCGGATTGTCGAAGCACCTCGGGCAATTCCGACTGTCCATTTTTTAGGAGAATGATCCCGGAAGGAAGCATTCGTAAGTACAAGCCAGTAGGGAAGAAGGCTAAGCCTGTCTCTGTCCTGCTAGAAACAACAAAGGAAGAGGTCATGGAAAAGAAGGAGGAAGTGCTCCGGATGATTAGAGAAAGAAGGGCAACAGAGGGGCATTGAATACCAAACGAAGTAGCAGAGACCATGAAGATAGGGGTGGAGAGGTTCCTGACAGAACAAAAGACAAACTTGATCAAGGAGACATGCGAAAAAATTCACCTGGCTTTTGCCTTCAACAACCATCAGAAGGGACGATTAGACGCGAAATTGATACCTCCAATCAGGATCCACACAGTCGAGCACGAATGTTGGAAGGACAAGGGGTCTGCCTACGACTTTGGAATAGCAGGGAAAGTAACAGAACTGCTTAGAGCAAAAAGGAACTCCTTCGTGGCAGAACCCACCGCGTCACCGTACGCGAATAGATGGTTTGTGTTCCGGAAACCTAGCAAGTCGCTTAGGTGGATCCAGGACCTGCAAAAATTAAATGTTGTCACCATCCGGGACGCGGGATCATTGCCTCAAGCAGACCTGTTGGCAGAATCTCAAGTCAGACGAAGCATTTACTCATTAGTAGACCTCTATTCTCGATACGATCAGCTCCCGCTGGATGCCCGGGACAGATCCTACACGGCTATGCATACCCCGATATGGCAATTACAAATGCAAGTGACGCCTATTTTTCACCAATGTCGTGGCAGAAACGCAAAGAAGAATGCTCGCAGTTGCGGGAGATGTGTTCCTCGCAAAATGCGAACCGTGCATTGACGACAATCCGATCAAAGGTGCACGAGAGAAGGATGAAACGGAAATCCAACCAGGGATACGAAAATTTGTGTGGGACCAACTGCAGGATATCGAAGAGCTTCTCCGTAGGTTCTTGGAATACAACATCACTGCAAGCGGCCCCAAGAGCATTCTGGCAGTGCCGGAAGTGACCATCGTAGGATTTCACTGTGGGTCATATGGGAGGAAGCCCGATCCGGCCAAGATGGACAAAATTTCTCAATGGTCAATGCCCCTACGAACCACAACGGAGGTAAGAGCCTTCCTAGGGGTTGTAGGATTTTGGAGGATTTTTATCAAAGGATTTGCAAAGATAGCCGAACCCATTCGGGCCATGATCCGTGATGAGGGCACGCTCGATTGGAGAGAGGAACGAGAATGCGTCGTGCAGACCTTGAAAGACATGTTGATATCTGAACAGGTCACCCTTGCCGCTCCATGTTTTAACGATGAGGTAGGGCGTCCGTTTCTGCTTGAGACCGATGGGGGACCATTAGCCGTGGGAGGAGCTCTGATCCAAAGAGGGGAAGATGG
This sequence comes from Chara braunii, assembly GCA_003427395.1. Taxonomy (NCBI): domain Eukaryota; kingdom Viridiplantae; phylum Streptophyta; class Charophyceae; order Charales; family Characeae; genus Chara; species Chara braunii. The sequence continues at coordinate 256,089 of BFEA01000884.1, read as the reverse complement.
AAGCAAACGACCAATCAGGTTCGAGAGTAGGAAGTTAACTCAGTCGAGCGTCGCTACTCTCAATTCAAGAAAGAAGTGTTGGTCGTTCTTCACTGCCTTAAGACCTTCTAAGCCTACCTCTTTGGGAGGAGGTTCATCTTGAGAATAGATCCAACAAACGTCACAGGGGCTCTAAAAAAATTCAAGCTTATAGACCCCACCGTGGGAAGATGGGTGGGGTTCATTTGGCAGTTTGACTACAAGATCGAGCGCATAGGCGGCCTCAGGAACAGGGAAGACGGCTTGAACAGGATGTGCATTACACCGGAAGGAGTAGAGGACGTGGAACCTATCGATGCGTTCCTCGACTACAAGGGAGGGACCCTTGCGGTAGAGAACGAGATGATAGAACCCGCTTGCACATCTGGGGAATTGTTGATTAAGACTTTAGAGAAAGAGTCTGCCGCGGTGGTGGGAGAACTCAGGGAAGGGGAAGTTACAAGAACCGGTCACAAGGAAAATAAAGACCCGTAGAGTGACATTGTGGGGCCTCAGGAAGAATTGATGGCGGTGGTTGTAGAAGGAGGGCAAGAGGCGATTATGAGTTTGGTTGAGTCATGGCAACAGAAGCGGCAACGGTTCTTAGTAAACCAAGTGCGGAATGGACAGGAGGATCGTCGGGATCAGAATAAATTCTTCCTTATCCGATCGTACAATGACATCTTCAAGGAGATCGGCGTATTACTAGTGGGAAACAAGGAGGCTCAGGAGGTCAGCCTCAAGGCCAGAGAGAAAGCCGATAAATACGTACTAAGAAATGGACACCTGTTCTGAAAAGAGGAAGGCCTAATGCCTAGAAGGGTCGTATGTGGACAATCAAAGCAAGTTGACATAATTCCGGCAATGCATGATGGGTTGGTAGGGGGACATTGCTCCTCAAAAGAAACCCTGGCCAAAAAAGCGCCACTCTACTTTTGGTCGGGAATGGGGAGTATGATTGCCACATACTGCCAGACCTGCTTGATCTGTCAGGAGCGGAGTACAACTCGAGTCTTTGAGCCCCTAAGACCCACGTGAGTGCAAGGACTACGGCACCTGGTTCATCTCGACCTCGTAGTCATGCCTGTATCCACGAAAGGATACAGATACATACTTGACGCTAGAAATAATCTCAGTGGGTTTGTGGAGGTGGTAAACCTTAAGAATAAAACTAGACCGGCAGTAGCAGATTGGATCGAGGACTTTTACCCGAGGCACCCATTTATCAAAAGATTTATAGCTGATAATGAGACAAAGTTCGTGAATGAAGACGTGTTGGGTACATGCAAGAGACTCGGGGTGCCCATCAAGTTAATAAAGCCATACCACCCCGAAGCTAATGCACCCGTGGAAAGAGGGCACAAAACTTTGAAAAACACGATCGCAAAGTTAGCAGTGGACGATCTTGGAAACTGGCCAAAGTACCTCAAGCAAGTAGTGTTTGCAGAAAATGTGACCCCAAAGAGGACCATAGGATGTATTCTAGCCGAATTATGGTATGGGAAGAAAATTGACTTCCCTGTAGAATCCCTGGTAACAACTTGGGAAGAAAATTGACCATATCTGCGTCTGACGAAGGAACAGTTAATTGAGACTAAATGTCGGCAGATGATTGAAAAATGAGGAGGCAATGGAAAAAGTCGTAAGTCGGGTTCTGGATAGCAGAATGAGGGACAAGGCAATGTGGAATCAGCTGCGGAACATCAGAAAAGAACCAATACAGGTGGGAGAAATGGTCCTAGTCAGGAATTCTGCACTAGAAAATATTTGGTCATGACAACTGGGGAGAAGATTCTAGGGCCCCTACCGGGTCGCCAGGAGACTGGGGATGAACACTTTCGAGTTGGAAGATTTGGATGAGACCAGGGGAAAAGGATCATTTCTAGGATAACGGATGGTCAGATTCCTAAGTCGCGACCCATTGGAACAGTGGTTGCAAGAGGCTCAGGACAAGGAAACTAGGGAACAGGGCGACTAAGGTGTCAGCGAAGATCTTACCCATAATGTAGTTTGTGTTTTGGGGGATGGGTTTCTGACTGTGCTTATGGTAAACGGATTGCATGGGGTGAGTGATGCGGCCGGGGTATTATACCATAGTTTTTTGGGGGGATAATGTTCGACGGAGGYCGAGGCATTGTACCATAGTTTTTGTGAGGGATGGTATTGGGGTGCTTGCCTAGGGCATTGTACCACAGTTTTTTTTTCTATGAGGGATTGATGGTATC
>BFEA01000884.1:200634-229467 GCA_003427395.1 Chara braunii | reverse complement strand
AGATGCCCGTGAGAAATGTATAGGGAAGTGATTAAGTTGAGCTTGAGAAAAGTCGGACAAGATGCCCGTGAGAAATGTATGTGGAAGTGATTAAGCTAGGTCTGAGAAAAACCTGGCAAGATGTTCGTGAGGAATGTATGTGGAAATGACTAAGCTGGGCCTTACAAAAGTCTGGCAAGATGCCCATGAGGAATGCATGTGGAAATGACTAAGTTGGGCCTGAGAAAAGTCTGGCAAGATGCACGTAAGAAATGTATGTGGAAATGACTAAGCTAGGCAAGATGCCCATGAAAAATGCATGGGAAATTGATTGAGTCGGGGCTTGAGAAAAGTCTGGCAAAATGTCTGGAAAAAAATGCGTATAAAAGTTAGTTGAATATGAAATTGAGGAAGGGATAGCAGGAAGCACGGATTGCATGGGCCGGAGAGCCGATTAAAAGAGGCACTGAGGGTGGTTGAAGCTGGAGAAGGGACATGATCGGCACAAGATGGAAGGGAGATCAGTCAAGGGCATTAGGGATGACAAGGCTTGGGGGAGCATGGGCGGCAAGAGACGAGAGACGAAAAGTTGGATGCACTTTGGGTGATGAATGAGACGAAACGCTTGATGCACTTCGGGTGATGAATGAGACGAATGAGACGAAAGAAGCCAAAAGAGGGTTGAATGTTCTAAGGGTGATGAATGAGGCAAAAAGTTGGATGCACTTCGGGTGATGAATGAGATGAAAAGCTTGACGCACTTTGGGTGATGAATGAGACAAAAAACTTGATGCACATCGGGTGATGAATGAGACGAAAGAAGCCGAAAAATGGCTTGATGTTCTAAGGGTGATGAATGAGATGAGAGAAGACTGAAGGGAGTCCTAAAAAGATAACTTGACCCCTCACACACCCCTCCCCGCCCCAAGGAGCGAAGACTAGAAGAGACCCAGAGAAAGGAACAAGAAAAGATAAAAGGGACCCTGGCAAACTAACTACCTAATACATCTCACCCCCTCTCCTTCGCCTACCCCTCCAGACCCCCCCTACTGACAGAAGACTGGTGCGCGATGAGGACATCGTGAATGAGTGGGGGGAATGTCTCGGGACCGGTGGGTCCCGAATAAAATCCCGCCACTCGAGAGCCTGTATATAGCCAAGTTGTGCACGACAGAGAAATCCAGAATAAGGAGACAAGAGAGAGAAAAGATAAAGGACCAAGACGGGACCGCCGGGAGGAATCATGTCATGGTTTGAGAACCGCAGGGAAAAAGAACCGGTGATGTCAAGCAAGTAAGCGCCAGGACATGTACGCATAGGAGCATAGTATGAGGTCAGGAGGGCCATTGGAATTCAACATGACAAAGGCCAAGGGGCCATTAACTTTGCAAATGCGGCATGCCGAACGACAAGAGAATAGGGAAGCAGAGAGGTGGACGATCCCGGTGGCTGTGGGACGCTAGAAAATAAGGGCCCAACATGGGGGCCGCCTACGACAATTAACAGAAACCACGGATTTGGAGACTCCGCGACCGGAGAAACCAACGTGCGCAAGGCCCAAGAAGAGACAATGGAAAAGGAACACCAGAGGGCGGTAAACATCAAAGGAACATGGGACACCTTGAGGGAGGGCACCGGGAACCACGCGAGACTAAGTTAGAATAATGGTATCCAGGACAAATGTCGGGGACCACTGGTGGGACAAAGCGTCGGGGACTACCGACGGGACGAAGTATCGGGGACCACCGACGGGACAAGTGTCAAGGACCACCGACGGGACGAAGTGTCGGGGACCACCGACGGGAGAAGTGTCGGGGACCACCGATGGGACAAAGCATCGGGGACCACCGACGGGACAAGTTTCGGGGACCACCGACGGGACAAGTGTCGGGGACCACCGACGGGACAAAGTGTCGGGCCCACCGACGGGACAAGTGTCAGGGACCATCGGCAAGACAAATGGCGGGGACATGTGAAGGTCCCAAGAAAAACGGCGGAGCGGCATGAGGAGAGAACAAGTAAAACAAGATGCACCGTCAAGATCTCGATCTTGACGGCCAAAAATATTAGCACCACTAACAAACGGGAAGGCCAAAAGGAAAAATAAAAAAAAAGGAAAGAAACATGAAGTGGGAGACATGGGAGCAATCCAAAAAATCTTGGATCAGCCTCCCTCAAGAAAATTGAGTAAAAAAAGACTCCACGTGAAAATTAGGTCTTCCAAAAAAAAAATCAGAGTAAGAGGGGCTACTGTGTGAGATAAATAAAGGTAAAAGGAACCTCTCATGGGCATGAGGGAACCATTATTGCAGTTCGAGATATAACGGACTGCACCATGGGCATAGGGAGGGTCATAACTAAGAGGAAGGACCTAGAAAAGGGTCTTAACGACCACTTGACACTTGGCATGCTAGAAAAAGAAAAGAAAAATGTGAGAGAATAAGACAACAAGAGTGAGAGAGGGTAGTGAGTTGGACATCAGTAGGGGCTGCCACAAGTAGGGACTGGCAGACCCCTACTCTCCAAAAAAGGAGGAAAAAAAAGAAAAGAGAAAAATGCCTTAATGGTAAAAAATGACAACTTGGGGAGATACATCCGTGACCAGATACATTATGAACCTTGATTTTCTCTTGATTTTGCAGACAAAATCAAGAAAAATCAAAGCCTCATGCAACCGAAGTACAATGGATTACATGGGGGAGGAGAAACACATGTTTTAGGTGCATTCGGAGACAAAATTGAGTCTGGATGCATTTGAAAGTTGGTCGTTTCTTTTTCCTTTAGTTTTGGGCTAATTGTGGGATAATGGGATTAGGAAATTGACCCCTGTTGCCGTCCGAGTTACAACGGACTGCATGGGAAAGAGAAAACACATGTTTTAGGTGCATCCGGGACCAATATTGAGCTCGAATGCACTTGAGAATTGAGCGCTTCATTTTCTTTCAACATGGGGCAAGTTGTGGGGCTGTGGGAATAGGAAAATAGCCATAATTGCAGTCCGAGAAATATCGAACTGCATAAGGATGCCTAGGCTAAGAGAAAATGAGCCATGGCAAGCTCAAAAGGCTAGAAAAGAGTGATTTCGGCATGCGGCAAACAAAGACGGTAAACCAAAACCGTAAGATGAAATTTTGCGGCCAAGAATAATCGACACACATGGCACACCTAAGGAAGGGATATTAGAACCACGAAGGACAAGGAGGTCCCAAAATAAAAATGAGACATCATCCGGGACGTTGTCGAGACTAAGTGGGTCCAAATAAAAATAGTCGAAAAACGGGACACACACCGGCGGGACTACCGGCGAGACAAAAAAATGGAACTAGTACGGGGAGAGTGGCGGAGACTTGAGTTGTCCCAAGGTAACCATGAACCAACATGAGGGTTGGCCGCACAAAGCAAACGGTACCGTCGAGATCAAGATCTAGACGTTGAAGAATATTAGCACCACTAGTGCAAACACTAGTGAGATCAAGTGGGAGAGTCGTGAGAGAAAAGAAAACAAAATAATGATGATGGAAGGGTTGCCCAGCAGTCCAGGGTATTTCGGACTAACTAACCATGAGAAAAAGGCTGTCAAAAAAAAAACGGAGCAAAGGGGATCCAAAATTGAGACCAACGGAGGCAAAATGAAACCCCCTTGAGTGTGGGGGCTTCATTATTGTGATCCGAGATATAACGGTCAACTGTTGAGTTTGAATCTGGCCATAGATGCAGATCTGTGGCCTAGAAAAATGCTCAACAGTCACTTGACACTTGTCACATAAGAAGTAAAAGAAAAGAGAAGAAAAATGAGAGAAAATGGAAGGAGAATGAGACATAGGGGGAGAAACGAGTGGAGGAGAATGTGCCGACCTATTAAGACTTGCACAGTAGGGACTTACAGGTCCCTACTGTAACCTTATCCCCCCAATCCGGAATGCAGAGATATGACCCTTGGGGCAATATCTCTATAAAATCTGAATTAAAAAAACAAAATCAAGACAAAATGCAAAGGGAAAATGACCGGTTTTCTTTTGGGTCATGGATATGAGATTCAGATTTATGGAGAAGGGAACATGGCCGTTTTTTATGAGGCCTACCCAAACGGTCAACTCCGAAATGAGTTGGCAGCCCAAAATGTAAAGAAACAAAAGAGAGAAAAAAACAAAATTGTGCATTTGGCCCAAAAAGAGGGTCAGATGCACAAAAAAATGAAAAAGTGAATTTAGGGGCTCAAATTTGAAGCGAGGACTACTTGGGGTGTGACACGGAATATTGTTGGCCTTGGAGCTCAGCCAGATCCAAGGCTGAAAAGGCTCCGAGGCATGGGGAAATACCTCGGCCTACCAAAAATGGGGTAGAAACTGAAAAAATCGAGAAAAAGACCCTCTAGGCATTTTTTTCTCAAGTGAGGCTGCCCCTTGGGCATTAGGACCCAAGAGGGCAACATTTTGAAAATAAAAAAGAAGTAGAAGGAGGCCAAGAGGCAATCCAAGTTGATACCAACCACTCGGACTGCATGTACTTGGCCAAGATAAGGCCCGGGTATCTCCGGAAGGGCCTAGTGTTGAAATTTTGGCTTGGGGGTACCTCGGTTCACCTCAAGGCACATGGGGAGGCCCATGGGCTCGCCGGAGTGCTGGTTTTAGCCTACATAAGCTGAGGATTCATTCCACCACACTCACATTTGCATGAGGAATGCCCATGTTGCCCAAGTGAGCTCATAGGAGCAGTTTTCTCACTTGGAGAGAGGAGAGGGGAACCCCTGTCAGTTTAGGAGCTTAGAGGAGACTGTTAGCTAGTGGAGGGAGGTTGGCTTAGGGAGGTGATCCGCCATAGTCCCCAGGCTGTGAGGAAGAGGGAGAGGCTAGAGGGAGACTCATTAGCCGTCCTCGAGGGAGAACTTCAAAGCCATAGGGGAAAGAGCTTGCAATAGCTTGGGAGAGGGTGATGGGAGGAAGGAGAAGAGGGTTTGAGGAAGGGGAAAGCCATATCCAAGGTGATACTTATGTAAAGAAGGGAGAAGCTTCATAAAGGTTGGTGCTCCATCTCCAAAACACTAAGGAGGTGAGTGGAAAGGAAAAGATTCTCCTTCTTCTTTTTCTTCTTTTTCTTCTTCTTTTTCCTTTCCTCTTCTTCTTCTTCCTCTTCCTCTTCTTCTTCTTCTTCTTCTTCTTCTTCTTCTTCTCCTTCCTCCCTTATCTTCCTTCTCTCCTTCCTCTTCTTCTTCTTCTTCTTCTTCTTATTTATCTTTCTCCCCTTCCCTTCCTTCTCTCACTCTCCCAATGATCTTATATTCATATCTCACTCTCTTCTTCGTCACATCCTCTCTCTCTCTCCATAGGAACTTTCCTAAGCTTAGAGTAGATGGTAGGGAACCTTCTCACTAGTAATGATCTCCCTATGGGCTCATTCTTCACTCCCATGTGAATCGTCACTTCCCCTCTTGTGATTTCATGCATTTAAGTAAGTTTCACTCACTCTTCTCTCCCTTTCTCTTCATTTCTTCACTTAGGAGCAAGTCGCAACTCTTGTGTTTGCTTAATCTAGTGTTTTTATGATGGTTACCTCTTGTTTTGTCCATTTCTCCACTCCCATGTGAAGCGTCACTTCCCCCCTTGTGATTTCATGCATTTGAGAGATTTTCACGCACTCTTCCCTCCCTTTCTTTCCACTTCTTCACTTGGGAGCAAATCGCAACTCTTGTTTGTGTCTTCGCTAGTGTTTGGATGATGTTTCTCTCTTGTTTTGTTCTTTTCTTCACTCCCATGTGAAGGGTCACTTCCCACCTTGTGATTTCCTGCATTTGAGAGAGTTTCAATCACTCTTCTCTCCCTTTCTCTCCACTTCTTCACTTGGGATCAAATTGCAAGTTTTGTTTGTGTTGTCTCTAGTGTTTGGATGATGTTTCTCTCTTGTTTTGTCCTTTTCTTCACTCCCATGTGAAGCGTCACTCCCCCCTTGTGATTTCATGCATTTGAGTGAGTTTCGTTCACTCCTCTCTCACTTTTTTTCCATCTCTTCACTTGGGAGCAAATTGCCACTCTTGTTTATATTTTCTCTACTGTTTAGAGGATATTTCTCTCTTGTTTTGTCCTTTTCTTTACTCCCATAGGAAGCGTCACTTCCCATCTTGTGATTTCATGTATTTGAGAGAAGTTTCACTCATTCTTCCCTCCCTTTCTCTCCACTTCTTCACTTTGGAGCAAATCGCAACTCATGTTTGTGTCTTCTCTGGTGTTTGAATGATTTTTCTCTCTTCTTTTGTCCTTTTCTTCACTCCCATGCGAAGCGCCACTTCCCACCTTGTCATTTCCTGCATTTGAGAGAGTTTCACTCACTCTTCTCTCCCTTTTCTCAACTTCTTCACTTGGGAGCAATTTGCAACTCTTGTCCATGCTTGTTCTAGTGTATGGTTCCTCTCAACTACTTTGCTAAGTTTTCTCACATCATGATATTCCGTTGTATTCTTGATTGCCTTCATGAGCTTCAAACATGTGTTTGAGCAAGTCTTACTCACATGCATGGCTCATCTCTCACATGATGATGTTCCATTGTATTCTTGATTGCCTTCATGAGCATCAAGCATGTGTTTGAGCAAGTCTCACTCATGTGTATGACTCATTTCTCACATGATGATGTTCAATTGTATTCTTGATTGCTTTCATGAGCTTCAAGCATGTGTTTGAGCAAGTCTCACTTACATGCATGACTCATCTCTCACATGATGATGTTCCGATTCACACTTGGTTGTTTCACTACTCACATGAACATGTGTTCTCACTAATCACACCCTCACTTATCAAGTTCATGTCTTGATGGGTGACCGACACTTGGCTGCTAGTGCTGCGGGATGAGTGACCGACGCTTGGCTGCTAGTACTGAAGGGTGAATTGATTAGGACTAGGAGCTCCTTCTCTCTCTCTCCCTCTCCCTTCTCCCTCTATCGATCCTTCTCTTTATCCCCCCCCCTCTCTTTCCTTCTCTCCCTCTTTCTTCCTCTCTTTCTCTCTCTCTCTCTCTCTCTCTCTCTCTCTCTCTCTCTCTCTCTCTCTCTCTCTCTCTCTCTCTCTCTCTCTCTCTCTCTCTCTTTCTTTCCTTCTCTCTCCCTCTTTCTCTCTTTTCCCGTTCTTTATCCTACCCTCTCCCCCGTCCACCACTTGGCATATAACAAACCCTTCCCACTCACTTATTACATTGTTAGGAAAACGAACGGTGAAAATAATTTGTCCTCACTTAGAGGAGAAAGTGGGCAAGGGGAGGGTTGTCGGTCCCTTGTGCCGCCCAGAAGGAAGGAAAGAGACACTTGAGGGATTGAGAGGAGCCGAGTCTGGAAAAGGGCTAGAGGAAGTTGGTGCTTGAAGCAAGGTCAGTTGACTCAACCATTTCCCCGACTACATGACTATGAGAAGAGGATGGATTAATTGAGCAAAAGGAAGGATAATGAAGAGAAGCCAAAGGAAAAGAAAGCTGGGCATGCGGGAAGGGCTATGTGTTGACCCCAATGAGGGATTGCATCGGTCTTTGCCTTTGTGTGGGATTGTGCAGGTGAGTAAGTTTTGGGATGCCTTAAGCGGGACAGGGACGGGGAAGCCGGGCGGCGAAGGAAAGGGAAGAGGGGCAAAGGGGTCTACGGGGCCCTTAACGTAAAATCGACCCATGAAAGAGACCTTTGTGCATGAGATTTGGGGAGTGAATGAAAGAAGGGAGTGAGACTTTTGTTGATCCGAATGAGAGGTAGCCTGTGCATGTGTTTGAAGGCCCCGAAAAGACTAAGGGGCTTGCTCCAATAACGGCGGATGAAATGGATGAGGCACGAGGAGTGCGTAGAGGCGAGGGGGAAAGACGGCGGTGCCGCACCCCGATGACGCCATAGGATTGTTATGCTTACGGAAATGGTGTGTGACCCAAGGATGACACTTAGCCTTCGCACAAAAGAAGAGGAACTCTCAAAGAACGCTTGGACTGCCTGCGTATTGGAAGGAGCATTTGCTTGAGAACACAACCAAATATCAGAAAATCGGCGTTTGCGGAATGACCAGCGAGACTACCACCCGGTGCGAGGGCTGAGCTACATCCGCAATGTCAAAGCTCTTTTGCTCGATGACCCACCTTCATCCATCTCAAAGCACAAGGTGGGGGTGACCCTAGGACGAACGGCCTGCACCCTGAGCGTAAGCGTGGGCGGGCCGAGCCAACTGGGATCCGCAGTGGGGTCGACCAAGGCTCGAAAGTCTACCGAGGTTTGACCCTACACGGTTCCAACAGTCCAGTGCGGCATTCCCCAGAAAACAAAGTCTTGCTTTTTGTGAGAGTTTTAGGGGTTGCATCCATTTGCCTGGGGCTTTAGCGACACCGTCCACAAACAAAAAGTTATTTGCCTCCCGAAACGTGTTTCACGTTTCAGGCGACGTGCACCCCATAACTTCAGTGAGCGAATGTTGCTTGTCCATGACTGCTTCTTTCACATCCTTTAGTGACGAGGGTGAGAAGTTGGTGGATACTGATTACTCATCTGCACAACAATCCTCGTTTAATGCATCGTTACGACATAGTAGTTGCATTGGTACGAAGTCGGTATCCACCGACTGTTCTTCGTAGGAACTCTCTACTGCACGGGGGGGTCCAACGCAAGTACGATCTGATGATGCGATTCTAGTTCATATCCATTCTGGGTCGAAAGCGTCTGGCAAGGACGATGCAGAAAAAATGGCAATACTACAAATTTTGCATGCACCTCTGCCAGGCGAAAGAAGACCGTATAGCATGGCTAATAGGAACGCTATGAGAAAATAACAGTACAAAAGAGAGAAAGACATGCTGTCCAGAAAAAAAACTGCTCATGGTGCGCGACATGGCATGTTGCAAGGCTCGATATTGTTACCTATGTAGCACCGTGTCCTCGTTCGAAGGCGAACGTGAACATGTTCGCTCGAACGCGAACCAGCGTCAAAAACCCTCAGAACACGAACATAAAACAATATTAAAAAATTAAAAAAAAGAACAAATCTCAGAAATATTTGAAAACAATATATGTTATGTAAAATAATAATACAAACAACTTTAGCCTTGGAGTCATGTTCAAATTCATAGCCAATCATGAGTTAAAAATGAAAAACCATTTTATTTTATTTTTTTTATTTTTTTTACCGAAAAAAACATTATGTTCGCCCGAACATGTTCACGAGCTGTTCGTGCAAACGTACGAACACGTTCGCGCGAACATGAAGGGGCGCGAACACGTTCGACGTACTACGCAGGTTGTTACAATGTGTCGCCGGCCCGCCGGAGGAAGTCTGAAAGGTTAGACAAGGATTATACAGTAAGAATCCTGAAGAGAGCGCAGTGGTGGATGAAAAATCTGAAAGATTTCACGCTGAATGAACATGGACAGAAACGTGTCCGTCCTTTAGAGTTGGAACGTTACATGTGCATCAAGGCATACTACAATGTTCTCGGTGTCTCTCGTAATACGTTTTATAGCTACAAAAAATGATTGGATAATGACTTTGTGCGTTGTGAGCATGGGATCACGGGTAGACAACAATCAAAAGATAAAACGGTCGCCACGCTTGCCAGGACGAAAACATTCATAGGCTGCCATGTGGATAGCATGCCGAATGAGGTTGCGCTGTCGGAGGGACGGGACCGTGCCCTCCCCTCCTGTGTACCAAGTCTCTGCTTAGTACCAGTTTCCTGCTCTGGTGCCTGGATCGTTTCTCGGCGTGGACAGGTCCCGGTGGCGTATCCCTCAGCAAAAGGGGTGCGCCACAGGACTTCCATTGGTCCACGCAGGCTCGGCGCCCTACTGTACAACAGAGCACAACCGGCCTGTGGCCGTGGTAGCCGCCGGGTTTGCCCAGGGACGCGAAAGTAGAGGGATAGGCGCTGTCTTTTCTATTGTGCACCAAGCACCCCTCTACAGGGTTATGGGTCAGGTGCATGACACTGACAACAGTAAGAGAAACAGAAGGCTAAAGCAAAAAGCAGCAAGAAAAGAAAAAAATGGAAAAGAAAACAAGGGTCTAATTCTAACACGATTGGACTACTAGCTTTAGTTCGGGGAAATCTGATGGTCTCTAACCCCGATTACCGTTGCGTTTCACTCTATTATTATTATTATTTTGTTGTTATCGTTATTCCTTTTCCGCTTTCCTTGATTGGCCTATTGTTTGGTAGGGAAGCCAACAGGACCGGACTTTGAGTTCGGGAGGTGGTATTGCGGTCTAGGCAGGTCCAACCCTTCGAATATCGTCTGTACCAGGTCCGCGCGTCTAAGGCTCCGCTCGGTAGGACCCCAGTAGTTGTACCGCAGGGCAGATACAGTGGGCCTGAAAAAGGGAAGTGTGAAAAAGAAAGAAAAAGGAGTAAGGATGAAAATCGGGTTTCGGGCTTGTGCGTGGATCTTCAACGCTACTCAGGTGAAGCTGTGGCGCAAAGGAAACTTGAAGCGTCGTTCTTTCTTTCCACATTGATTCTCATTATTACTATTATTATTATTATTATTATTATTATTATTATTTTATTATTATCAGTATTATTACTAATTTTTCCTATTTTCAGTTTTCCGCCTGTCGGCCTCTCATCTCACGGGAAGGCCAACGGTTAGTATTTCGAACTCGACGACCCATAGCCTAAGTAGGCCGACCCCACGTATAATGTCTGTGGGCTAGCTTTGAATTGGCGCAGTGCGGTGAGACCCCAAAAGGAGGGCGACAAGCGGCCGCATTGGTAGGAGGAATATCACCCCCTGCAGGGGGTCATAAACCCCCTCCTTGCCATCGGACGTGGGTACCCATCAGGCGTAGCGTTCTGGTGTTTTTAATAGGAAGGAAATAGGTGGTCGGTATCCCGTTATAGGACCGCCTCATCGCCGCTGTTGGTCAGTGGTAGCGTCGCGGAGTCCTGAAGGTGACAGTAGCAAGAGGACCAGTCTGTACTACGACCGTTGAGCTACGAATTCTGACTCTTTAAACAGAAAATTTGTTTGAGAATATACGTATTTTATTTTATTTTTTTTATACACTTCAAATTATTATTTGAATTTTCTTCAGCACGCCGGGATCACGGCTCTTCTAAGTTCTATAAAAGAGGGAGCCCTTGGGTCTTCCGGCAAGTGAGTGAGGCTATCGTGCTGCGAGTAGGGTGGTGATGGCTCGCTGAGGTCCTCAGTTCTTGACGGATCTGAGTCTGGTTAGCCATCACCTTCTCACAGGGTATGAGTGTGGGCGGAGCGCTAGTGCTGGCTGTTTGGCAGCCAGTTAAAGGGCATCAACTGGCTACCTCGTTGTGCTGGCACAACTASCTTGAGACCAAGAAGTAAGGAGTAGTGGGTGTATGTGCAAGCCGAGTGCCTATTTCTGGAGACAAGACTGTCTATTMTGAGCGAAAACCATGGCRTTGCACRGATATAGACYTGGGTACTGGTATCACCAGGCCCGCTGGAAACCTGTGTCCGGGGAAGGGCCCTGGATTACCGTCATACTCAATTATGACGGTGGAGATGAGCTGGTAATGAAGATGAAAGTGGAGGGAGCAAGAGAGGGGGAGATGCAGACTAACTCAAAGTTACAGGATGCGATTTCGGAGGCAAGAGACCGGGCTGAGAGACGTTGCAGACGGGACGGAGTGACGGYAAGGCTACRGATAACGGTGGCCTATCATGASACAGAGACTTCGATGGACACAGCARACCTGGAAYAGATCCACTAGGACAGGGACTCAGGAGGGKARAGTGAGATGAGCGACGCAGACCGAGAGAYGGACCTCAGGTCCTGGAACAGGYYAGGGGAGATCCAGAAGCATCACCGGTCGRCARATCCAGTGGAAGGAGGACCCGAGGCCAGCTCTGGTCAGTTGGCGCCCAAAGGCCGTGGAACGGGAGAGAGACATGGCAGAGAGAAAGGACGCGTGTGAGCGCGCGGCGGCCAAARRTCAACARGTGGCTGTTCTGAGAAACGRAAAGGCCAAGGCAAGTGYAGTAGGACRGCACGCGGGGCAGTCTGACAGAGCGGGGAAAGGAGGGAAGAGGAGATAGCGGAACGAGTGAGCAGGTGGAAGATGGTGACGTCAACTGGACTGCAGTACGCAACTAGCCTGAGAAATGACTGTAATGAGTGGCGTACTAGTGAAAGTGTCGTGAGGCAGGCAACAAGGGCGTGAGAGGTGATTGAGAGGTCAACGTTGCTTGTCTCTTGAGCAGCGGGGTTTAGCGTGTTTTGTCATCTTTCTACGCGCCTGACAAGATAACCCTCGGGGAATCATTTTTATGAGGCGATTATCGTGGAGAACTTCCAAAGAGGCTCTGATGTGTGCCAAGAGAGTTGCCCAGCCGCTTGATTATGTCGCTCACGAATTAAGAGAGGGTGCTCAATATCGGACACCTACTCTTCTTCCTTGGTGCATGTGAGCGGGACGCGTGAGTGAGAAGTAGCGCTGGTGACGTCAAGTGCGTCTCCGCATTCTTGTACGATAGAGAGAGAATCGTTTCCTTGAAGACGATTTTACTTACCGCCTGTCATGCTGCCTCTGAGTGACCCTCAACAGTTGCACTGTTATTTAGCCAACCGATCCACGCTCCAACCCTTCTGAGGGATGGTGGTATATAACGCTCCCGAGGAATTAGCAGTAATTGTTGAACAYCGTGAATCGTGACARCTACTCWAGGTTTGAAGATAGCTATCAGTTTCTGGTCGTAGAGCTTGCTGTGTGGCCTGGACGTGAGAGGAGYCATGAAAGAAGAGGAGATCTTCGTAGTGAAAAGCACAACTGTCGTGGAAAGACACAGAAATTGGGAGGACAGCGCATGTCAGAATATGGAGTTTCACAGACTAACTCAGAGGGAGTTCGCGGTCAAAATGGTCGGGAAGAAGAAGTACATCGAGTATGTAGCTTACTTCTACGGACTCGACGGTAAAATGCACAGTATCGACTCTTCGCTGGAAAGCTGTCTCTTATACACATCTAGATGTGTATATYACAGACTAACTCAGAGGGAGTTCGCGGTCAAAATGGYCGGGRAGAAGAAGTACATCGAGTATGTAGYTTACTTCTACGGACTCGACRGTAAAATGCACAGTATCGACTCTTCGYTRGAAAGTGTGGAACAGGCCAGGGYAAAACTCGCRTGAGCCAGTAGCGTACAAACTACMATTTCCAGAGCTCTACCAGCATCTAGACCGCAGCTGTATAYAGCTCCTCTTGYGGTACGAAGACRCGAGAATTCACAATTCARTGTATCAGACTGCGTCCCGTGTATCRAMTGACATTCGGTGGATGTCAAGAGCAGTGGTYAGTAACCAGAACTGTACTCTGAACTRCACTCGGAACTRTACTCGGGACAGTACTCAGAACTGTACTTGGAACTGTACTCAGAGCGGTTCTCAGGACAGTACTTGGGACCGCATTCAGAACAGTGCTTAGGACGGTGCTCAGAACGACATTTAACTGTGGATTTAGTCACCATTCAATCTGTGTTTAATCAACAAACAGCCAATTCAAACTGCAACGGTCATTCATTAGCAAGCAATCAGTCTCCGGAATAGCAAGCAATCAGTTTTCGGAGCAGCAAGCAATCAATTTTCAGAGAAGTAGTCACAGTTTTCTGATAAGCAACTACTAAGTTTTCTGGTCTGCAATCATTCAGTCTCCTAACCAGCATTAAGAAGCAGCAATCAGTTATCAGCAATCAGTCATTAGCAATCAGTCATCGGCAATCAGTCATCAGCAATCAGTCATCAGCAATCAGTTATCAGCAATCAATTAATCGACAATCAGTTATTAGCCATCAGTTCCCATTGATCAGTTATCAGTGATCATCTAGTCAATCTGCACCGGCTAATCTACCCATGAGTATAGTTGAGTCCTTTCGAGTCAGCGAGTCAGTGCTGGCCAATCTCAATCAGATTTCATGCAAGGAGGCATTCCGTTATCAGTATGCTAGTGCCATTGGTTTCAGACAAGGAGATCTGTCAATCTTCATTGTCCAGACCAGTTTTGTTGATGGCACTGTCCACGATCTGAGGCCTTACCTGAAGAAGGGCAAGGAGACTCATGAACTTTTTGATCCAGTCTGGATCTCAGCCACTGAATACCTTGAGCAGAGAGAGAGGGAGCGCGATGAGAGTGGCACTACGTTGATCCGCAGCTTCGGGCCGATGTTTTATACTGACTATCCTAGGCCTCCAGTACCTTCTCTTCTCACCGATGGCACGAGTTGGCTGGATGTGATCGGTTTGGCAAGGAGGTACATCTCTCCAGCGGTGATTGACATTGAGGCGTTGACTGAGCCCACTGAGTATCCCTACCTCAGACAAGGGGTCTTTTCAGTTGACGGGCTGCCTACATTGTGGGAGAAGTTTTGCTCCATGGTTAACTACCGTGCTATGTGCCTCGGATGGTCTTGCTCAGAGCTTGTTGGCTACAGGTGACATTTTGTCACGAAGCCTCAGTCTCAGATTGTACGTGGGCATGGGTCTCGACACCAGAGAAGATCAATGAAAAGAGATTGAGAGAGACTGACATGAGAGATGAGTCGGGACTCTTGAGAGGTGTTGACCATGCCTGTTTACATGTACTTTCTGAGATTATTATGAGTCCTCATTCTTCCCTCATTCAATTGCCCATGTCTTTGCTAGAGTCAGTCAATCTTCCTTTCTACATTATTCTTGCTTGATGATTGCCTCCGTGGATGTTTTGTCATAGTTCTCAAAATCAGATTGACATAATTGATGCATGAATAACACTCCATAATTTTTATGATTATTATTTGCATAATTCTTTGTTGTTCCGAATCAAAATAAAAGATTCCTAAGACCGGGGACTGGCGAAGACCGCAATTGAAGGGTCTCGCTCGAAGCCGGACGCACACAACAGGAAGGGATTTGCATTATTTAATTTATTTTATTTATTGCAATCACATACAAAATCATGCGTGACAGTCTGTTGGCTTTCCGGTTGCCCGAAGTGGCCCGAATGGAAAAAGTGCGATAAAAATGGCGCCGTTGTCGGGGACGTGAAAAGATTTTCGTGTCCGGAACGAGCCTGGGTCATCATTATCTTTGAGTTTTGATTAGGACGTGAGAACTGCTGACATTTCTGTGAGCTTCATGCTAATTTTATTATTCTTATTTGAGTCTCGATTGTCCTGAGAATCACGACTGCTAACTGTGATTTATTTCTTCCTTGTGTGAGGTACCACACTGGATCGGGAAAAGAAGATTGATACTATTGACTGGAGAGGATCGAGCTTGACACCAGGTATGCTCAATTTTCGTTCAACACACTGAAAGAAAATTGAAAGGAAGAGAGTGAGACGGATCGAGACAAATGCTGGTCGACGGTGCTCTGAGAGAATTGTCTAAATTTACTACAAGAGGGATATTTCCTTACAGGTATGAGGCTTATTGGAGCTATCACTCTTGTGGCTCAACCATCTGCATAGTGCTGACTCACTTCTTGGAAGAAGATATCTATGATATCCGCCCCTATGTCAAGGAAGGAGGCAGCAATGATGGTGAGGATTTTAATTGGTTATGGGAGATTGTGATCCAATTTATCTATGATGAAAAGACAGACTTGATCAAGCAAAAGAGGAAAGTGGAATGTGGTATAATGCCAGTAACATACAAGACTGTTCCAATCCCTCCTATACCTGACAGCTATTGTGATGGGACTAACTGGCGGTCAATAATCAATATGGTATTGACAAGGGAGAAAAGAAACGGTGGTCATGAGAGCTGAAGAGATTTCAGGAGAAGTAATCAGACAAAGAAGGTCAAATTTTGGCAGAGGTTTGGGTCCAAGTCAAGAGAAGGTTGAGTGTCTCCTAAGATCGTTGAATACTCTGAGTAAGAGAGAGACATTTCCATATGAAGTTCTCAGGTATGAGATTGTTGAGAGCGGATGGGAGCAGGAATGATTGTATGTACTGACATTCTACTTCACCGACCTGAATGTGTATGACGTAAGAATTAATATCCCAAAAGAAAGAAATGCTGACGCAGTGTGTGGGAGATGTTGGGGATTTACTGAAGAGGTAGTACTGAGAGAGAAAGAGAGGCTTGAGAGAGAGAACAAATGCTTCACTTGATCTACTCGATTCACTGCCTTCAAGGGATTTTCAACTCCTCCCTTGCCTGATATAAATCTATCAAAAGATGATTGGTTTGCGGTGATTGAGTATGCCCAGAAAGTGAAAAGAGGTCAAAGAGTCTGATGAGTCGATGTTATGTACCTTAAGCTGATAAGAGGCCATGAAGGGCTAAGTAGGGTTGAATCGGACAAGTTGCTGAACTCTCTTAATTCTATAGCGGGTAGGGCGGTAATTCCCAATGAAATCGTGAGATGTGAAGCCATAAAGGGATCAGGGCAAGAACAGGACAGTTTGTATGTTCTAACATGCTATTTTATTGATCTTGATGAATATGATATTGGGATTTATGTGCCGAAGCAAAGATTTGATGAAACCCGAAAAGGTGCGTGTTGGCAACGAGCTTCGGATCTTGCACATGATGAAAAAAGAAGATTAGAGCGGGAGGGGAGAAACTTATCCTTTAGTACCTATGTCATACCTTTTGTTGGGATACCATCTCCACCTGTTGAGGGACTCACGTTCTCAAGAGATAATTGATATGCTATGATAAAGATTGCATGGAAAGTGAAGAGAGCCCAAGAAAAATACTCTCAATAGCTAGGATAACTACTGTGATGGGCAAACTTTATGAAGTAATAGGGCAAGATAATCCCTTTATAATCTTGAGACATGAGATTTGCGGGGAAGGACATATAGTATTTCATATCCCGGTAGTCAAGTTTCTGAACTCTGACAGTCTCGATGTGAGGGTTTATTCCTCCAACAACCTGGAGGAGGAAATTGATTACTTGGAATATTTAAAGGGAGCGTACGTCAGTCTTGAGCGGACAAAAGAATGGTTGGAGAGATTGAAAAGGAAAGTAATATGGAGAGTGGGAGTAAGGGAATTTGAAAAACTTCATGAATTCTCACTTGCTAAAGGATTTGAAGACAGAAGAGATTGGATGCCTCTGTTGGAAGCCATTGCCGAGATTGGTAGAGCAAGAGAAAAAGACACCACTGTGATGATAAAATCCCTACTCCTGAGTACCTTTGAGCATAGATTCGGGATCCCTGATTATGTCCAACCTGAGATCTACCTTTTAGATGTTGCTTATGATGATTAGCAATGCATAGTTTGACTGAACAACTGACACTAGGAGTTGTGTTGGAAGGTAGAGTAGTGAAGATAGAAGGGACTCTTCAGACTTCTGATCTAAATTTTTCTACCCCCGATGAGCTTGAGTTTTTGCAGCCTTTCTTGGATCGCATGAGAGATTTTGCCTTGAGAATCACCACTGACCAGATTGAGATAAGTTATATGTTAAAGGTGGTGAAAGTAGGAGCTACTGAGAGAGTATCATATCACACTTTTCAGGAATGGGTCTCTCTTGCAAGAAGGATCAACAACGGGCTGTAAATGATGCAATTTGATTATGAGATTATAGACCTGACTCGATATTTTATGATCCGGGGTACTATAAAGGGGTATGACAGAAGACTGGGTAGGGATGATGAGAAAGAATTGATTGAAGATTACATTGGAAGACTGAGAAGGATTGCACTGCCCTTGATCACTACTCAATCAATTATTGCTTATACCCTATATGTTCAGAACTCTAGGGGGATAGAGCAGACAAGAGAAGAGAGAAATGAGCCTGTATCTCTTGCGAGAAGAGTGAGAGATTGAAGGGCAGAAAAGAAAGAGGACGAGAGTCACAAAAAGAGAAGGGAATACTTGGGGAAAGTCTATGGTCAAGATGGCAGGGCGAGCAAGACGAAGCACATCTGAAGGGACCAATGAAGAAGCCTTGGTTGGGGTTATACGGGAATTGGTCGAGAGAGTTGAGACTATAAAAGGAGGGTCAGACATTGCAAGAGCAAAGAGGCCAGATGAGAGAATTCCCTGCTTCAGAGGACCTCAAGTTAATGACTTCTTGGACGAGTATGAATTGTTTGGACTTAGTTATGGCTGGACAGATAAGCAACGGCTTAAGCATCTTCTGTCTTATTGTGACACTGATTCAAGACTGGCAGTTCATGAATTAATGGAAGGTGCTACTACTTGGGAAGAAGTCAAGGAGAGACTGAAAAAAAAATTTGAGAAAGATTCAGTTCCGACCACAACTAAGGATTTATTTAACATTAGAAGAGCCAAATATGACACTTTCAATGTTTTTTTTCAGACCTTCATCCGAACAGCAAGAAAAATTCCATATTTGGATGAAGCTCAGAGATGCCATATATTTTTGACAAATTTTACTGACACTGAAAGGCAAGCAGTTCTCAATCAAGCTCAACATTATCCTCTCAGATGGGATGAAATGGTTGCAATCATAAGAACTCTACCTACTGTCTCTCATAAGAAATGGTCACTGGATCAAATCAGTACTTTGGCCAAGGATTGGGAGTCTGAGAATGGAATGAATAGAGGAAGCAATCTAACTGCCGAGAATATTCTTCAAAAGGTGATGGCTAATGTTATGCCTACAAGGCATGCAACGCATGCTGTGGGTGCCAGGGGAAAAAAAAAGGTTGAAAGTGAGGAAGATGACGACGATGATGATGACAACGAAAATCATAGTAAGAGGGGGATTCGTCCAGAACCAAAAGGAATGGGAAGAATGGTGATGGAGGAAACAGAGAGAAGAGAAAATATGATGAGCGTCCTAAGAGGAGTTTTACTTGCTAATATTGTGGCGAGAGTGGACATACTACCATTTATTGCAAGCCTCTTGAGGAGGATGTAAGGAGTGGGGTGACAAAGAAAGATGGAATGGGCCATGTCTGTGATAGTTCATGAAATAAGTTGGATCCCAGCCATCTAGGAGGTATGAGACTTCTCGCTCTTAAACATGATGAAAAGATGAAGATTAAGAAGAAGAGAAAAGTCAATGTGAATGTTCATTTCCTCACTGGAGACTTGCCTAATGAACTTGTACAAAGAGCAGATGACCCTTATGCCACGATTGGGTTGTCTCTGTTGTCCTTAACATTGACAGAGTGTGAGCCTAGTGAGGCATCAACAAGTGAGTCTTCATTGGGAGGGAACCCTACTTTTCAGAATCCCTCTGGATTAGTAGAGTCCTCTTCCAATGAAATGACTCATTTTCTAGCTAACATGATGTCATTCCATGGTGATCTACCCCCAGAACTTATCATGAAACCTAGTGTCAGGGTTGGTGAAGTAAGAAACCACCAAACCCGTATGACACCTCAAATGATAGAAAAGAAAAGAAGGAAGGCTGGGGAATCACTTATCGACATCCTTGATGATCCTGAACCGGAACGTTCACAGGGAAAGAATGAACAGGGGAGAAAAAAAAAATTTGTTCTCAAAAGTGATTTGGATGAAGGGACTGTGATTTCTGGTGCGATTGTTAAGATGCTGGAAGAAACGGAAGTGACATTGTCTTTCAAGGAAGCAATGACGCTAGCATCCAAACTGAGAGAAAAATTGAAAAGGTTGATTGAGAAGAAGAAAATGGAAGTTAATTATTTGCGGTCAGTCTTTCCTAACCAAGTGAACAGATCACTACCTGGTTACAAGGTGAGATTTGCAACCATGGGTTGTGGACATCTTACAATTCGCATTAATCAAGTGAAGATTTTAGCCCTAGTAGATTCTGGGGCAGAGATGATACTTCTTTCACGAAGAACGATGGAAGCTTGTAATTTATCAATTGACAGACCTGCACAAAATGTACTGAGTAATATTGCAGGAGAGTTGTTCGTGGCAGGATTCATTGATAATTTGCCTATCAAGGTTGGGACAATGATTGTGGAGTTACTGGGTTTTGTAGTACCTGATCTGGACTATAATTGTATCTTGGGAACTCCATTCTTGCATAGGATGGAGGCGGTCCAATTTTTCAGTCATGAAGGGTCATCCTGGATTAGTCTACAGGATCCAGAGAGTGCTCAAGAACAGACCTTTATGGTCGGTACGAAAACTTATTTCAAGCATCAACTAATTGCCAATTCGATCAGGAGGGAAGAATCTGTTGAAAGGGTTAGGAGACTGAAGGAGGAAGGAAAACCAGAAGCAAAAGAAGAGATTTCAGTGAGAATCAATCAAGTTTCGAAAATGATGAAGGCCCTTGGTAAACTCGAGGATGAGGACGGGCAAATTGAAGCCTTGAAGAAAGTTGTGAGAACTGTTAAGGGAGGGAAGATGGAATTGAGATTTACATCGACTCACCCTTTTTTTAGGAAAATAGTCACTGGTCGAAAAGAAAATATAAACCTAAGGGGGTAAAAAAAAAAACAGTGGCAGTCTTAATTGAGAAGATTATGATGAAGCATTGGAAAAGGAGAAACAAATTATAAGAGCATTGAGGGAATCAACAAAACTGGACAATAGGGTCACCAGAGAAAGGTTTGACACAATGAAGATAAGCTCGGATTAGTTTATCCTGCCTAAAGAGAAAGAATATATCTTCAGGATGTGTCAGGAGTTCTTTGGTGCCTTCTCCTTTAATGATGAGGAGAGAGGGCGATTGGACGTGGACATGATCAAGATGGCCAAGATTTGGACAGTTGACCATGTTCCATGGAATGATAGACCAACCAAGTATGCCTTAAAGGAAGAGGCAGAGGTTGTAAAGTACCTTGACAAAAAGATTGCATCTAATGTTGCTGAACCTGGTGATGGACCATATACTAACCACTGGTTTTGTTTCTGGAAACCAGGAGGCGGACTAAGATGGATACAAAACCTTCAGAAGCTCAATTTTGTGACGGTACGAGATGCAGGTAGTCTTCCTAATGCTGATCTCCTCGCTGAATCATTTGCTGGTCGATGTATTTATTCCCGAGTTGACCTGTATTCTGACTATGATCAGTTCCCTATTGATCTCACTAGCCGGCCAATGACTGTCATGCACACGCCAATGAGGCTTGTTCAGATGTGCGTGGTACCTCAGGGCTGGACTAACGGAGTAGCAGTGGTTCAGAGGGATATGATCAAAGTCATGAAGGATATTTCTCCTGAAATAACCAGTCTCTACATTGATGATAATCTTGTAAAATGACCCTTGGTAAAAGATGAAACCTTGGTCGCAGGGGGAGTCAGAAAGTTTATCTGGGAACATGCTGCGGGGGTAAAGATGGTCATAGAAAGACTTCAGAAGTATAATCTGACTGTCAGTGGACCAAAGTCCCTTCTTTTCCAACCAGAAGTGATAATCTTGGGTTTCAGATGCTTCTCCAAGGGTAGGAGTCCAGATCCCAAGAAGATAAACAAGATTTTGAACTGGTCTCTGCCTCTCAAGAGAGTGACAGACGTTAGGAGCTTCTTGGGAGTCTGCGGATTCTGGAGGATTTTTATTCCTCATTTTGCTGCCCTTGCAGAAAATCTGAGAGAAATGGTAAGACAATGGGCTAACTTAGCATGGAATGATAAAAGACAGGCTGCAGCAGAAATGCTGCAAGAAAAACTAAGAGATGGTGGAGTAGTACTGGGAGTACCCTATTATGATGATGAGGAGACAAGACCTTTCATCATTGAGGCTGATGGAGGACCAGTGACTCTGGGTGGGGTGCTTATTCAGAAAGATGAAAATGGGAAAGAAAGACCCTTAAGATTTGAAAGCAGAACTCTCAATTCTACTGAAAGAGGCTACACCCAATTCAGGAAAGAGCTACTGTCAATCATCCATAGCCTCAGGTGCTTCAGGCACTACGTCTTGGGAAGGAGATTCATCATGAGGACTGATGCATCTGCTGTGATTGGTGCCATTAAAAAGCACCAACAGGTAGATCTTACAGTCAGCAGAGGAATCGCCTTCATCTGGACATATGATTTTAAGCTGGAAAAGATCCCCACTGAGAATAACAGAGCGGATGACTTAAGTCGGATTGAGTGGCGAGAAGAAGAAGAAGATGTGAATGGAACAATTGAAAAATCTGTCTATGTTGATAATTTTCTTAATGAAAAAGATGATGAGGATTATGAGGCACCATGCTCCGACAAGTGGAGTGTGTGGCCTGAAGAGAGAGACAGTTGGGGAGAAATCCCAAGTGCATATGTTTATGAATCGATTCTTGGGAAAGAGGAAGAAGATGAAGCGAACGATTGGTATGCCAGAGTTAATGCAGCGGCAGTGGTTGCTCATGAGATTGGGGAAAGTTCTGGTTCAAAGGAAGAAGAGGAGAGTGAAAAGAAGGAAGAAGAGGTATTTTTCTTCTTTGAAGAATATGATGAAAATTATCAAGAGATTGGCAGGAAAATGGAAAGGGAGCAGCTAAAAGAATATTATTGTAAGGATTCAAGGAAGAAATTCAGATTAAAGAGAAGACATCTCTTTGTGGATGGTAAGGGAGGCCTACCTCCACTAAGAGTGGTCTGTGGTAAAGAGAGGCAGTTAGAGATAATCGTTGCTCTACATGAGGCGGTTGTCGGTGGCCACAGGGCTGCTGAGGCTACCTACTCCAAGACTATCAAACTCTACTTCTGGCCTAACATGAGAGACATGATTTTTACATACTGTAAATCATGTGTGTTATGTCAGAAGAGGTCTACCACAAGGATGATTGAACCCTTGTTCCCTACGATCCTGGTAGAGCCAGGCAGTAGAGTTCATCTGGATCTCATCACTATGCCTCCAGGCAAGGGCGGGATGAGATATATACTAAACATGAGAGATAATTTCTCTTGATACGTTGAGGCAAAAACTTTGAAAAGGAAGACAGTCGAGCAGGTGGCTGATTCGATAGAGGAAGTCTATCTCAGGTATCCTTTTATCAGAGAATTTATCTCAGATAGGGGATCAGAATTCAGAAATGAGGTTGTCATAAGAATTACACTCAGATTCAGTGTCAGAATTCGGTATGTGACTACTTACCATCCTCAAGCGAATGCACCTGTTGAAAGAGGCCATAGAACTCAGAAAGATTCATTAGCCAAGTGGTGTGAAGGGAAACTCAACAATTGGCCAAAGGTGTTAAGAGCTGCTGTATATGCTGATAATATTACTGTCAAGAGAACCACTGGGTATGCACTTTTTACTATGTGGTACGGCCGATATGCTACGTTACCAATTAAGAGTATTGTCAAAAGATGGTCAAGTCAAGAAAGCGATAGAAATTATTCTATTTCAGAACTCCTTCAGATCAGAATGAGGCAGATATCTGAAGTCGATCAGGCAGTGATGGATGCAGCAGAGAGAATGACATACAACAAACTATCGGATCAAGAAAGATGGAACAAGAAAAGGTATATAAGAAAAGAGAAATTGAAGATTGGGGATGTTGTTCTCCTGTCTGACAGTTCTCTTGAGACACAATGGACTAAAAGATTAGAGTCTAGATGGCTTGGTCCTTACAGAATCACAGGAGAGGCAGAAGGCAAGGTTTATAAGATCTCAGAAATAGACGGATCGAGAGTTCACAACATAGTGTCAGGGTCAAGACTTCGTAAGTTCATCTTTAGAGACCCTGACGTGATTCCTACATTGACTCCAAAAAGAGGAAAGAGAAGTCAACCATCCAAGTAAGAGAACAGTCATAGAGGACTGAGGAAGAGTACAGTAAGATACTGGAACAGTGAGGCTCAGTTATCAGCAAACAATGATCATTCTTGCATAGTCAATTCAACATTTCAGTTTCAGTACTTCAGTGTCAGCATCTCAGTTTCAATATTCCAATTTTCAGCAAGTCATTTTATTATCTATTTCAGCAAGCAACTAAGTTAATGAGACTATATCTTTGATGCAGCGCTGCAGTCGTTCCATGAGTGTCAAATCCTGAGAGTGGGGAGTAACTGTGAGTACAGCTTTGGGAGCATAGACACAATGTCAAGATCTAAGAAACTCATGGCTGTGGCACATTAAATGATATAAGCAGTACTATTCTTATCATAAAGAGAAATCTTGATGGACATAAAGAAGTCCAGTCTTGTCTGAATGAAAGTTATCAGCAAAAGGACTTCGTGTCTCTGACTAAGCTGTCCATTCAAGAGATTCAGATGAAGGCAGGCATAAAGAAGTTCAACTTTACTTGACTAAGTGTGGTCAGTAGAGGGACTTCGTGCTTCTTGGCTAAGGGTCTGTCTTCACTCAGATGAGGGAAGGGACCTCTCTGAGATCAAAGTTTCAGTATTTTCTTGAGACTGACGGGACATCTCTCGGAAAAAGAAATCCCAGTTGAGGGAAGGGACCTCTCTGGGGCTAGCACTAAGTCTTTGGTTAAGGCTGAAGGGAGGTCTCTTGCGAACCCTTAGTGTTGGCTAGCATGTTATTGTTCAGTGCCTCTTGAGACTGAAGGGAGGTCTCTTGGGAAATGTTTGTTCTGTTATGGGGCGAGGGCAGTCTGCTTGTAGGTTATGATATGCTTGCCTGACTGTATGTGCCGGGGGTTTTCTTTTCTAACCTAAGGACACATTGATTGCCGAGGCTAGCCAGAGCCTTACCGCAGTAGGTTGCAATCTGGTGGGGGCAGCAGGTCCCCGACGCAAGTGTCGAATTCCGTAGTCAGCTGAGGCTAAGACTCCGGGAGTCTAGCCTATGAGGCTAAAAGGGGTCGACTGGAACCCTGCCGCAGTCAGAGGATGCAATCCAGTGAGGTTAGCCAGAGCCTGGAACTATGGTTAGACCGGGTCCCACGTTCAAAAATCTGGGCGGGGTAGCCAGCGCCCTTGGCCAAAAACTAGTAGGTGAGTTGGTCCCTGACCGCAGTGGTCAAATCCGGATTCGGGACAGTCGGACTGACGGGACGTCTACTGTCATAGGGTGACCAGACCCGCTATAGTCTGGGTGTCCTGGCAAGAGTGCCAAAGGGCTGCCATACTCGAGTAGTGGGTATGATTGGTCCTGACCTGGAGGCAGGTCAAAGGGGCTGTCAAGACAGATGGTCTGACTAGTCCTGGCGTGAGGCGGGCCGAATGGGGTGTGTCAGACTGAAGGGACGTCTGACATTCCTGGCCAGTGGTGGGCCGAAATCAAGGCAATTAATAAATCCTGGGTAAGAAAAGTTGTTATGTATTAATTATTATTTATTATTTATTATTTTATTTATGGGTTTTATTTTAGTTTGTTTAAGCTTAACTGCTGGTCGTCAGAGGGTCTGCTTGCTGGGGCATGGTTGTTGTCTGTGGGACTGGCTGGTTTTGCAGGTATGCAAATACTTATCTGAAGTTCCCAGACCAGAAAAAAGAAAAGGGTTTGGTATCCCCTCCCTTTTGTCTAGAAGTTGAGGAGACCCCTCACTCAGGCCAGAGAAAGAAAACAAGGGCTTGGTATCTCCGTCAAGTGAGGAACTGAGAAGATGTCTTTCAGACCAGAGAACAGAAAAGAGGGTTTGGTATACCCTACTCCCAGCATAGCAGACAGAGTGAGTACCCTCATTACTGGGGTCATCCTTGGCATAGATGCCTGATCAAGAGCTGAGGTAACCTCCATGTGAAAAGGTCAACAGTTGAGCAAGTCAAACAAGCAGACAAAATCCTTCTTAAAATTTTATTTGGTGGCCGACAAGCGGCCTGGTTCACGAGGAACCTGCGTCCCTGGCTTAAGGAAGTCAAACTCTCAGGCCTGGGACGCTATGGAGTGGACAGTGAACTAAAAATTTTGTAAGTCGAAATCAGACTCAAAAGGCTGTAAAGAAATCACGCTTATATAAGACATAAAAGACAGCCATGAGCTCGAGTTGGAAGAGGAAAAGAAGAAGGACGATGCTGAGGAGAACGCAGTGACTGGGATGATGAGGTGATGTGACGGCACAGGGGACAGAAGAAGGTGGAGCTAGCACTATGGTCTTGCTTACGGCGGGAGTGGAAGGAGCTCTAGGGATGTAAGGAGGTGAAGAGGCGCTAGGTGCGCCGTAGCGCGCGTCAAATTCTTTTCGGAGGAAATCCATCCTATCTGGAGATGGAGTCCTCTCGTACCACCCTGCTGGCGAGTAGCGGGGGTATGGCCTTGGGCGGCCGTAGCCTCGTGGCTCCTCCTCTTCCTCCTCCTCCGAACTATAATCTCGCCGTGCCCTGGTCGGCGGCTCCTCTTTAGCCTTCCCTCCTCTTCCTCCCATTCCTCTACCCTATCCACGACGTGCTTCAGGCATCACAAAAGGTGAGAGAACAATTAAGATAGGGACAGAAAACAGGGAAATAGTGCAAAAAGTTATAGTAAAAAAGGAGTGAGTGGGATGCACACTAAGAGCAAAGAAAACGAGCTGAGAAAAGAAAGTTTATCGCCAAAAAGAAGAACGCAAACGCTAAGAGAAGAGGTTAGCGCAGAGAAAGAGACCTAGCACAAAGAGAGATGGCCAGCGCGTGGAGAGGGGACGAACACTTGGGGAGAAGATGTAACGCAGAGAAGGAAGGTGAGCACAAAGAAGGAAGAAGTGCTCAGAAAAGTACGAGCTTTATGAGAAAGTTGAAGAATCCGCTGACGCAAAAATGGTAGTGCGGAAATCGCCTCAAGTCACAATGGAAATGAGCGAGAGCAATATTAGGTTGCACTGCTTTATACCGAAATTTCTCGTTTCGACCCAGCGGGGACGATGGGTAGGGGTTTGGTATTATCTCGGAGGGCACGGTGTCCCGGCCCTCCTGTGTACCAAGTCTCTGCTTAGTACCAGTTTCCTGCTCTGGTGCCTGGATCGTTTCTCGGCGTGGACAGGTCCCGGTGGCGTAGTCCTCTACAAAAGGGGTACGCCACTGGACTTCCATTGGTCCACGCAGGCTCGGCGCGCTGCTGTACAGCGGAGCACAACCGGCCTGTCGCCGTGGTAGCCGCCGGGTTCGCCCTGGGACGCGAAAGTAGAGGGATAAGCGTTGTCTTTTCTGTTATGCACCAAGCACCCCTCTACAGGGTTATGGGTCAGGTGCATGACACTGACAGCAGTCAGAGAAACAGAAGGCTAAAGCAAAAAGCAGCAAGAAAAGAAAAAAATGGAAAAGAAACAAGGGTCTAATTCTAACACGGTTGGACTACTAGCTTTAGTTCGGGGAAATCTGATGGTCTCTGACCCCGGTTACCGTTGCGTTTCACTCTATTATTTTTATTATTTTGTTGTTATCGTTATTTCTTTTCCACTTTCCTTGATTGGCCTGTTGTTTCGTAGGGAAGCCAACAAGACCGGACTTTGAGTTCGGGAGGTGGTACTGCGGTCTAGGCAGGTCCAACCGTTCGAATATCATCTGTACCGGGTCCGCATGTCTAAGGCTCCGCTCGGTAGGACCCCAGTAGCTGTACCGCAAGGCAGATACAGTGGGCCTGAAAAAGGGAAGTGTGAAAAAGAAAGAAAAAGGGGTAAGGATGAAAATCGGGTTTCGGGCTTGTGCGCGGATCTGCAACGCTACTCAGGTGAAGCTGTGGCGCGAAGGAAACTTGAAGCGCCGTTCTTTCTTTCCACATTGATTCTCATTATTATTATTATTATTATTATTATTATTATTATTATTATTATTATTTTATTATTATCAGTATTATTACTAATTTTTCCTATTTCCAGTTTTTTGCCTGTCGGCCTCTCATCTCACGGGAAGGCCAACGGTTAGTATTTCGAACTCGGCGACCCATAGCCGAAGTAGGCCGACCCCACGTATACTGTCTGTGGGCTAGCTTTGAATTGGCACAGTGCGGTGAGACCCCAAAAGGAGGGCGACCCGCGGCCGCATTGGTAGGAGGAATATCACCCCCTGCAAGGGGTCATAAACCCCCTCCTTGCCATCGGACGTGGGTACCCATCAGGGGTAGCGTTCTGGTGTTTTTAACAGGAAGGAAATAGGTGGTCGGTATCCCGTTATGGGACCGCCTCATCGCCCCTGTTGGTCAGTAGTAGCGTCCCGGAGTCCTGAAGGTGACAGTAGCAAGAGGACCAGTCTGTACTACGACCGTTGAGCTACGAATTCTGACTCTTCAAACAAAAAATTTGTTTGAGAATATACGTATTTTATTTTATTTTTTTATACACTTCAAATTATTATTTGAATTTTCTTCAGCACGCCGGGATCACGGCTTTTCTAAGTTCTATAAAAGAGGGAGCCCTTGGGTCTTCCGGCAAGCGAGTGAGGCTGTCGTGCTACGAGTAGGGTGGTGATGGCTCGCTGAGGTCCTCAGTTCTTGACGGATCTGAGTCTGGTTAGCCATCACCTGCTCACAGGGTATGAGTGTGGGCGGAGCGCTAGTGCTGGCTGTTTGGCAGCCAGTTAAAGGGCATCAACTGGCTACCTCGTTGTGCTGGCACAACTAGCTTGAGACCAAGAAGTAAGGAGTAGTGGGTGTATGTGCAAGCCGAGTGCCTATTTCTGGAGACAAGACTGTCTATTCTGAGCGAAAACCATGGCGTTGCACGGATATAGACCTGGGTACTGGTATCACCAGGCCCGCTGGAAACCTGTGTTCGGGGAAGGGCCCTGGATTACCGTCATACTCAATTATGACGGTGGAGATGAGCTGGTAATGAAGATGAACGTGGAGGGAGCAAGAGAGGGGGAGATGCAGACTAACTCGAAGTTACAGGATGCGATTTCGGAGGCAAGAGACCGGGCTGAGAGACGTTGCAGACGGGACGGAGTGACGGCAAGGCTACGGATAACGGTGGCCTATCATGAGACAGAGACTTCGATGGACACAGCAAACCTGGAACAGATCCACTAGGACAGGGACTCAGGAGGGGAGAGTGAGATGAGCGACGCAGACCGAGAGATGGACCTCAGGTCCTGGAACAGGTTAGGGGAGATCCAGAAGCATCACCGGTCGGCAAATCCAGTGGAAGGAGGACCCGAGGCCAGCTCTGGTCAGTTGGCGCCCAAAGGCCGTGGAACGGGAGAGAGACATGGCAGAGAGAAAGGACGCGTG
>BFEA01000884.1:179487-200374 GCA_003427395.1 Chara braunii | reverse complement strand
CAACAAGGGCGTGAGAGGTGATTGAGAGGTCAACGTTGCTTGTCTCTTGAGCAGCGGGGTTTAGCGTGTTTTGTCATCTTTCTACGCGCCTGACAGGATAACCCTCGGGGAATCATTTTTATGAGGCGATTATCGTGGAGAACTTCCAAAGAGGCTCTGATGTGCGCCGAGAGAGTTGCCCAGCCGCTTGATTATGTCGCTCACAAATTAAGAGAGGGTGCTCAATATCGGACACCTACTCTTCTTCCTTGGTGCATGTGAGCGGGACGCATGAGTGAGAAGTAGCGTTGGTGACGTCAACTGCGTCTCCGCATTCTTGTACGATGGAGAGAGACTCGTTTCCTTGAAGACGATTTTACTTACCGCCTGTCACGCTGCATCTGAGTGACCCTCAACTTGTGATTGCCAGAGGCTGCTGCTGCGCTTCAACGTGGTTGCTCTGGTCGAAATTCTTAGATAAGATAGCGACTATTGCGAGATAACTTCTTCTGACTTATTAATTTTCGGTTCTTTTCTTTCTTTTGTTTTGGTTAATTAGGACGATTGGTCGTTGTTAACCGGTTATGTTTTTATCATGATAAGGGTCAATCTTGCAGTGGATTGCGTGAGTAGGTAAACAAGGGGGAGAAGCCCCGACTCATAGCAATAATTGGAAATGTGCAGCCCGTGAAAAGAGTCCAACGTATGGACTACTATTCTAAGGGAATTAGCAAGACTGAGGCGGTTGGATAATTTTGGTGTTGATGCTGTGGATTGGTCGTATTCCTCTGTGTTGAGAGGTCTAGCTGATCACATGGCAAGGTCAAAGAGACGAACAACCTTTGCGTTCGTGTGTCCTGTGCCATGTGATCGCATCGTGTGATTGTACCGTGCTATGCCACGAGGCTGCATTGAAGTGCCTATTCTATATGGCTGCATTGAGTGTCTACTCCATATGACTACTTTGAGTGCATGTTTTTGTGTGGCTGCATCGCGTGTTTTGTTCCAGGTGACTGCACTGAGTGACAACTCCGAGAAGAGAAGGCTTGATAAACACCTCCTTCTGATGTTGTCTGCTCTTTAGCCTGATGTGCCTCAATCTTGACGTTGGGTCATCTCTACTCTTGGTCCTCATCCTACATCAGCCGTTCTTTTCACTCTCCTTTGCGAGTGGTGGGTGTGAAGCCCCTTGAGGGAACTCTGAGTTTACTTGTATTACGTGCAGTGTGCATATCTGAGCAGAGCCGCTAATCATCGTTATCTTCATTGATGACAGTCAATCTTCAGTCTGATCACGCTTCGGTGGGTCACTAACTATCAAGAGCTATCCACAAGGATATGGATGAGGAGAAATGATTATTGATTAGCGAGATCGTTGATTGAAACTAGGCTGAGGGCTTGATGGGGTCGCTAATAAGTGGCCTCGACTAAGCATTCTTGAAAAAACCTTTAATAACTGTCTCTATGCTTGTTAAAATGTTGGGGAGAAAACGGTGAGTTGTCTTTTGAAACGACTGTGACATAGGAGACGAGGGTGAGATCCATCAGTTTGTCTTTGATCTTCTGTGGATCCCGTCTCGTGTGTGGGTGCTGATTATCATTCTTTTTTTTCGTACTTTGTCAAGATTTTTTTTCCTTTTTGCGATACCGGAAGTTTAACGGCAGTGACAACCTGTTTACTTAGTGCTTGTTCCACTATGCCGTTGTTCGATGAGAAAAAGGGGGGTGATGCTAAAAAGAGTTGCTTATCTGCTGGTCAAGTATTTGCTTGACGGAGATTAGTTACTCAGTTATCTTGGGGTCTATTCATCGATTAGGCAGTGTTCCTGTTTCAGTTCACATGAGCAAAGGAAGAACGGTAAAACGGTTGAAAATGTGTTTCCTCGCAAATTAAAGAGGTGTACGGAAGTGACATGTGTGATGTGACGTCTCCGGATGATTTTGAGTGAGCAGCGTTTTGGCAATTTAGTGGAAATCGGACTTCTCATTATGTGTCTGGCTGAAGCTGTGTTAATGAACCGCTTGGTTTTTCTTTCCCTTTTCCTCAAACAAAGTTACTCGCAAGTGACACCTCTGCAATCAGTCATGCTTGTGACACCTCTTTGCAATCAGTGATGCTCACGACAGTAGGCTGTCACTACTTACTTGACTTGCTGGTCAAAGGCACCATGAGTTAAGGTCATAATCCCAGCCAGGCAAGACTTTGTGTCTGGGATCACGTCAGACTGTTCAGTCGTGAGGTGATCAGTTCTCCGATTGGAACAGCTCCTGACCGTCCATCCACTGGATAACCTTCACGTTGGGACTGACGAATCGAAGCTCATTTACACCACTCAGTCGACATTGCACTCAACATGTGGTGGACCTAAGACTTGTAAGATCCAGGCCGCCTGCTTGCTCAAGGGCTAGTGAGCGAGAATCGTGATCCGTGCAGTCTCTAGCTTATAGCACGATGAGCAGCGATCTTGCGGGATATCAGTGTTGAGTTTGTTTGATGACTATGAGTTACCCTATACTGTATGCACGAACCAATCTACTGACAAAAGTGGGCATCTTTGAGTACTAGTCGCTTGGAAAGACCTGTTTCAGCCCTGTTGATAGCTTCTTCCGACATGTGAGTGTGGTCTGACGGACTGCAAGTACCCATAAGCCTCTTAGCAGCGGGAGGTTGCAGCACCCAAGCGGCATTAAACATCAGAGGTCTAATCGGACCCTTATTCACCTTACTACTGTAGAAGAGGGGCACTGTTCATAATCTGTATTCGGTCTAGAGCCACGTTTGAATGCAACGTGATGGTTGAGGACATCCTATCCAGACTTGTGCCTAGGTCCACTCGTTGCCCTCCTAGTGGTTTCCGCTCCAACTGGAACTCAGTTAACTATTTGAGAAAATACGCAACCTAAACTGTTTGGGCGTAAATTTGAGCGTGATAATTAATTGAGTCCGGCGTTTCGCCTTAGAAGGATACTAAAACACCTATGCCCCACATCACATCAGACAAAAGGAGAACCCTGAGGGAATCATTGGTACTTTCACATGAGCTGAGGGCAATACTCTTACGTTCTCAGTCGATATACAGTCAGAAAAGTTAGTCTAAGCAATGCCATACGATGTGTAAGTTACAGCAGATGAGGAGCTTTAACCCACCCCCTGAGCTGCGTGTGATACTCAGAACTGCACCATTTTGAGTAACAGGCGTTGCTCTTTGCTGCATACATATCATGTCTGACTATCTATGACATGCTTTATGCAAAAGAGGCGGAAAAATTTATTTGAGTTTGTTAAGTGGATCATCTACGGCCACTAGCTGGATGAAAAGTTTATACGTCATTACTTGGATTCGAACAGTTTTCGTGAAAAGGTCATGACCAGCATTATCTCCAATCTTGTGGGGCGAGCTTTCCTTAGTGTCCACTTTTGAAAGAAAGAAACTTAGTTGCCTCTTGTCGGTGAAAGAATGCAGAACTCTCAACGGAACTACAAACAGTTGCACTGTTATTTAGCCAACCGATCCACGCTCCAACCCTTCTGAGGGATGGTGGTATATAACGCTCCCGAGGAATTAGCAGTAATTGTTGAACATCGTGAATCGTGACAACTACTCAAGGTTTGAAGATAGCTATCAGTTTCTGGTCGTAGAGCTTGCTGTGTGGCCTGGACGTGAGAGGAGCCATGAAAGAAGAGGAGATCTTCGTAGTGAAAAGCACAACTGTCCTCGAAAAACACAGAAATTGGGAGGACAGYGCATGTCAGAATATGGAGTTTYACAGACTAACTCAGAGGGAGTTCGCGGTCAAAATGGYCGGGRAGAAGAAGTACATCGAGTATGTAGYTTACTTCTACGGACTCGACRGTAAAATGCACAGTATCGACTCTTCGYTRGAAAGTGTGGAACAGGCCAGGGYAAAACTCGCRTGAGCCAGTAGCGTACAAACTACMATTTCCAGAGCTCTACCAGCATCTAGACCGCAGCTGTATAYAGCTCCTCTTGYGGTACGAAGACRCGAGAATTCACAATTCARTGTATCAGACTGCGTCCCGTGTATCRAMTGACATTCGGTGGATGTCAAGAGCAGTGGTYAGTAACCAGAACTGTACTCTGAACTRCACTCGGAACTRTACTCGGGACAGTACTCAGAACTGTACTTGGAACTGTACTCAGAGCGGTTCTCAGGACAGTACTTGGGACCGCATTCAGAACAGTGCTTAGGACGGTGCTCAGAACGGCATTTAACTGTGGATTCAGTCACCATTCAATCTGTGTTTAATCAACAAACAGCCAATTCAAACGGCAACGGCCATTCATTAGCAAGCAATCAGTCTCCGGAATAACAAGCAATCAGTTTCCGGAGCAACAAGCAATCAATTTCCAGAGCAGCAGTCACAGTTTTATGATGAGCAACTACTAAGTTTTCTCGTCTGCAATCATCCAGTCTCCTAACCAGCATTAAGAAGCAGCAATCAGTTATCAGCAATCAGTCATCGGCAATCAATCATCGGCAATCAGTCATCAGCAATCAGTCATCAGCAATCAGTTATCAGCAATCAATTAATCGGCAATCAGTTATCAACAATCAATTCGCATTGATCAGTTATCAGTGATCATCTAGTCAATCTGCACCGGCTAATCTACCCATGAATACAGTCGAGTTCTTTCGAGTCAGTGAGTCAGTGCTGGTCAATCTCAATCAGATTCCATGCAAGGAGGCATTCCGTCATCAGTATGCTAGTGCAATTGGTTTCAGACAAGGAGATCTGTCAATCTTCATTGTCCATACCAGTTTTGTTGATGGCACTATCCACGATCCGAGGCCTTACCTGAAAAAGGGGAAGGAGACTCATGAACTTTTTGATCCAGTCTGGATCTCAGCCACTGAATACCTTGAGCAGAGAGAGAGGGAGCTCGATGAGAGTGGCACTACATTGATCCGCAGCTTCGGGCCGATGCTTTATACTGACTATCCTAGGCCTCTAGTCCCTTCTCTTCTCACCGATGGCACGAGTTGGATGGATGTGATCAGTTTGGCAAAGAGGTGCATCTCTCCAGCGGTGATTGACATTGAGGCGTTGACTGAGCCCACTGCGTATCCCTACCTCAGACGAGGGGAGTTTTGCTCCATGGTTAACTGCCGTGTTATGTGCCTCGGATGGTCGTGCTCAGAGCTTGCTGGCTACAAGTGGCATTTTGTCACGAAGCCTTAGTTTCAGATTGCACGTGGGCATGAGTCTCGACACCAGAGAAGATCAATGAAAAGAGATTGAGAGAGATTGACCTGAGGGATGAGTGAGGACTCTTGAGAGGTGCTGACCATGCCTGTTTACATGTACTTTCTGAGATTATTATGAGTCCTCATTCTTCCCTTATTCAATTGCCCATGTCTTTGCTCGAGTCAGTCAGTCTTACTTTCTACATTATTCTTGCTTGATGGTTGCCTCCGTGGATGTTTTGTCACAGTTCTCAAAATCAGATTGATATAATTGATGCATGCATAACACTCCATAATTTTTATGATTATTATTTGCATAATTCTCTGCTGTTCCGAATCAAAATAAAAGATTCCTAAGACCGGAGACCGCCGAAGACCGCAATTGAAGGGTCTCGCTCGAAGCCGGACGCACACAACAGGAAGGGATTTGCATTATTTAATTTATTTTATTTATTGCAATCACATACAAAATCCTGCGTGACAGCCTGTTGGTTTTCCCGTTGCCCGAAGTGGCCCAACTGAAAAAAGTGCGACAGCGCATCAAGACGAGGTTTATAGACCGAAACCTTGACTGGCAACTGTTTTTACGAAGCGTTCAATTTATCAGTCTATCAAATCAGACTTTGTGGTTATCGGCCTCGAAGTCGTTTCTAAGTTCATATTTTATAAAATGTGGCAGAAACACTTTTACCACGTTTCACTCGTACACTCGAACACATTCACAAAGTTTGTCGTCTGTCATGAACTAAAAGAAAGTATACAATATGTTGCTCTTCCTCGAGATCGAAAACGAGATCGGGAGGACATGAAAGCTCACCAAAGGCGGCAAGTTGAACATAGATTGGACTATAGTTAAGTGAAGACTGACTCGATGGTCTGTCCGAACAAGCGTCTGTGTCTCATCATTGACGGCATGGATCAGAAGAAAACGACTATCCCTCATATTGGTCAGGCGAACTACTCGAAAGCACTTAGGCACGGGATGATGATGAAGACGAATCTGACAAGTGTCATTGCACACTATAGAGACTCTACTATTTATGTCTATACGTGGTTTTCATATTTCAAACACGATTAGAACACAATCGGTACTTGTCTTATGAGAACCATCGTCAAAATTCAAGCGAGCGGGATGCCACAGCCACCGTTTTTGCGCATTTAAGCAGATAATTGTTGGCCAGAGAACAATAATAAGTACATATGTGCGTTAGCTCCACTCTTGGTTATGTTCAAAGTTTTCCAAGAGATGGAAATAGGTTTCATGCTGGTGGGACATACCCATACAGACGTGGACACTACTTTCAACGTCTTCTCGAAGAAATTGAAAGACATAGACGTGTATACAATGAACGAGTTCTACGAGCTCATAGAGCAATCCCACAAAAAGTATCCCGAATGTATTTTCCTCGATACACTGGCAAATTGGATAAGTGTAGTAGACCCATGTGTTGCGTCAGACATTACTGGTATTTTGAAACCGCACTTGCTTATTATGTTTTGAGATAATCCGCGCATGTTATACAAAGAGTTCTGCGACGATGACAACGGGTTGCCTGAGGAAGGTCCAATTTATTGGTTCAATCAAAACCCTGATGAAAGTTACGCAGGTCCTTCGTGGTCATTTGTCCCGCCTCCTGTGCAGCCCGTTCCTCGAAATGATTATTATAATGGCAAAAATTGTGTCATTCGATTTCGCGAGTTTCTGGAGAGCAAACGGTCAACGTGGTGCATTTACAACAAACATGAGGTGAGGAGGAGAGAAAGAGCTTTGTGTTACTGAGAAGAGGTTATCAAACATGACGATGACGTCATCGCAAACGGGTTGCCCTCATAACCTCTGAAAAGTTTTTGGCCAAGACCACGACTGCTCGAAAGCAATCAACAACCTTCTCCTAGCAGGGCAAACATCAACGACAGGAAACGCCTGTTTGTTGGACGAAGAAATGATCGCCCAAAGACCAGTTTTAACCCTCTCGTGCATGTTGACGTGGGCACTTTTCTTATCTTTTGCCCCTCCTCCGACGATCTGTCCAGCGGTATGCCTATCTGGGTGGCGAAGCACTTTCTCGGGTGGTTGGTGAAAAAATTCGCAGAATTATAATCAAGTGCTAGTGGAATACTGGGTGCCGACTGAGAGAGTAAAGTCGCTGCAAGAACTGTATGATAACACATGAGAGAAAGATGGAAGATGACTGGCTAGACACAATGGTAGCATGCCAACTCGATCGCTTTTGGTTGAGAGAGACCGACTAGAGGTACAAAACCGTTCATAACTGGACTTGTCATCCCTTCCAATGTTAGATTGAATGCTGAAGCTGCACATTGAGATCTGACTCCATCTGCTGAAGGGAGTGTCAATGTTGGAGACAAAAGTGTGCACATCATAGGTCTGGTTAGTCTGCTCGATAGGTGGGCGAGTAGGATGACATGATCGCGGAGTTTGTGCATTATAGAAAGATGGAACCTGAAATGGAGCATTTTATTTTTTAACTTAGTGAATTGCGATGATTTCGGTGGTAGGACAACATGGCGGAATTTGTCCACGATCTTGGGATGATTTTTATAAGATGCTTGGGTGATGGTTAAGCAATTTTGGAAGTTAAATTAATCGTGGAGGCGAATTTTCTACTTTTTCAACAAATCATTTTCGTTTGTGTTTGCATGTCACGTCTTATGTAGGGAGTGCGGTAGACATCATGGCCAATTGGCATGATTATTCGTATCACATTCGCCCTTGCGCATACGGATTGTGTGGTGAGGACGGCGATACCGAAATTCTCAGGCCGATGACAATGAAGTTCGAAAACGATCCGTGGATGAGTGACGTTCCCTTTTTGGGCAAGCCTCTCGATGCCTGGTCTGAGGCAGAATGGGATAAAGCGATCCTGGCAAGGAAATGTTCATGGCATAAGGATTTCAAGTTTGCTTCCACAATGGAGGGAGGAAGCCTAATCAAAGTACCTCATTATGTCATCGACGTCAGACAACTTCCGTCCCTGCGTGCCGCACTCATATGAGAAGAGAATAAGCGGTTTTACCTTCGCCTTGACAACGTCACGAGGTCACCTCACGTGTGGTTCGCGATCTCGAAACAAGAGTTCTTGGACTGTGCGTCCTATAATCCGTTTTTGGAACTATATCCACTATGTGCCACTATGTGGTGCCGAAACGTGGCCGTAGGATGTGTCATACTATTGCATACGGTTGTTTTTGGTCGGTTCCGACTTCTACAGAGTGTTGTGTGTCACATGTTCGAACCAAAAGCGAACTTTGGTAAAC
The DNA here is from genome assembly GCA_003427395.1 of Chara braunii. Classification (NCBI taxonomy): domain Eukaryota; kingdom Viridiplantae; phylum Streptophyta; class Charophyceae; order Charales; family Characeae; genus Chara; species Chara braunii. The sequence goes on along the minus strand of BFEA01000884.1, from coordinate 191,908 downwards.
GTTGTAGTGCTCGTTTCTTGCAGTGAGCTTAGAATCAATGGTTACAATACGAGTAATTGGCGCCATCTCTACGAGACTAGACAGTCCGATTTGGAGATTGTGGGTCAAATTGATGAGGTTGACAAGTGGCATGTGGTAGAGCAAGTGGCATGTTGTGTACGTGACGCTATCGGTAAGCCCTTGACAGACGTTGGTAGGTTTGTAAGGATGAAGTACATTTTGATGTTCTCGAATGTGGCGATGAAAGGACAACCACAAATCCTTGCTTTCGGGTCGTCAATGATTGCCTTATACGGGTTCGGTTCTCGTGGGACACAGAGACGCTTGTAGATGTTTTTGTAAATGATAACGTTCTTGAAAGTTTAGAGTATGGCGGCTCGTAACACTTAATTAACATGTAATTCAATCTTGAGTTGGCTCGTAACATTTGATTTAGACGTAGTTCCATCTAGCATTTATGATTTCTCGCACGTGTTCACACAATTTTCGACTTGTAAATGAAGTGAATGTGATACTTTTATATTTTATTTTCACAATCTGAACCTCGTTACGTGATTTCCTGAACATTTTTTTTTTTTTTTTTAATGATTACAACATTTCTCGAAGTGCGACAAAATTCATACTCACGTTGACTTTCAGTTTATGACAATGGCATATCAGTTACATCTGACTTTTTAAAGTTAATACACAATTTGTCAAAGTGCGACGAAATTCATACTTAAACCATCTCCTTTACCGTGTGATTGCATTGATTCGATTGACTTTCAATTCCCGTCAGTCACAATGTCATGTAATTGCTCATTGACATACAAAATTAATTGAAGTGTGATGAAATGCAGAGGTCATTCATAACCTTGTCGTTCAGTGTCTCATTTTATTCACCGTTCTCTTAAATTTTAATGTAGGACAATGACATGTCAGTTACATTTTCTAAGTTGAACTTCCATAAAATATCGAAGTGCAACGAAATTCATACTTAAACCATCTCGTTTAAATGTGGATTCCATTGCATTAACTGTTCTCATGAGTTTCAATTTCTGACAACTCCATGTCAATTACAGCATTTAAGTTATAAAATTTATGGAAGTGCAATGGAATCCACACTTAAACCATCATGTTCAGTACGTGATTGCCTTAAATCTTCACTTCAATTTCAATTTATGGTCATCCAAGTTGTATTCTTCGGGTTCACCACTCGTATCCTAATTTTCATTCAAGTCTAAAATATGGTGATTTTAACGTGAAATTAATAGCTTGCGAGTAACAATTCAAAATATAATGTCCTATTTTAACGGATAATATATTATCTCTTTATTGCAGAGTTCAAGTGCTTTTGCGGATAGCGTGGTTCTGACTCTTGTGATCCACTACAAGTATGAGGATCGTGCATCGGGCCTCTATCTGCCCTGGCCTACAGTCAAGGCCTATCCGACTATTTGCCTGTTCAGCCTGTGGGGGGGCCGTGGTCTGATTCCATAGGCCGTGTGTTGTTCCAGTCCAGTCCAATCAAGTCAGTCCGCTGCGGGTATACCCCAGATGTTGTCTGTTTTCAGATCATTCTATATTCAACACATTTTGGATTACGTGCGTGTTGAGTCTCTGTCGGAGTTGTGCTGTCCCTTCCATCTCCACCTCCATCTCCTCCTCCCTCAACCCTTCATCTTCATCCCGACGGACCGCCATCTCGGCGGGTCCGTCACACCCATTCAAACAAGTTAGTTTTTGGGGTGTTGCTCAATCATGCCCGTTCAAACGGGCTAGTTGTTGATTTTGCCAGACCCACTCACGCAGGCGAGTTGTTGATTTTGCAAGGCCTACGCAGGCGGGTCAGTTGCTAATTTTGTCAAGCCCAATGAGGTAAGCCAATTGCTGATTTTGCCAGGTCCAACCCATTCAGGTGGACCCTCCTATTGCTATTGGTTGCAGTTGTCAGACTCAATTGAGGCGGGCTCCCTCCTACTATTGGTCGTTGTTTGTAGGACCATTCTGAAGGACTAATATGACGCTTTGACATTTTCGGAGGGCTCATTTAAGGTGGGATTTCCATAGACTGCGATGCCGAAGTGGGACAAACAAATCAGCAGAATCGTGTAGGATTATCTCAGACATTAATCCTTTGTGATCCATGTGATGCAGTCGTTGGAATCTCGATACACCCTCGTGATTTTCTACAGAGTGAAGGGAACAGAGTTAGGAATGGGAAAACCTTCAAAAAGATTGTGGAGGCATGAAGATCTATTGGAATACACGTTGGTTGCGAGTCATCTTCCACACATTCCTTCTACTCCTAGAGGCGTGTTGAACGACATTGAGAGTAGTACCCCCAAGCCACTGAGACTTGGTGAGAAGACGAAGCACAAACGGGCGTGAGCGACGTTGAGCTTGGGGATTTATTTAGACTGAGATACCCAAAAAGGTTAAGAAGTCGGATCTCAGGAGACGGAGCGGGAGAAGGAGGACAATTTATGGCGAGGTCCTCTCATGAGGACCCTGTCCCAGTTATTATGGATTGAGTGTGATTTTATCTGACATTGTAAGTGTACTTATTGTGTGGTCATGGTCTTCTACAGTCTGGCTTCTAGTCTCCTTATCTTGCATTTATTTCTTTCCTTGTAAATCATGGAATGTTAAAAACGGAACACAAACACACTTTTTCATTTCTTTTCTTTAGGTAATACTCAAGGACTCTCAAGGATTCACCGGGATTAGGGACTCCAAGGACCTTGAACCCTGGCTATAGACGGGGTCAGGTGCAAGCGATAACACCAAATACGTTGACACGAAAGAAATAATCCTATCCTACTTGTCGACCTTGTTGAGAGTGTTTGAGGCTAGCCCAAACACACATGCACACCATACATTTAACTTACCTAAGAACCCTGCGTGATGGTCTACCAGTCCACCAACCTATTGCACTCGGTCTGGAAAGGGACACTGAAGCAGGCTTTGGAAATGTTGGGGGCGTAACACCATCTCTGCTCCTGGATGTTTGCTCGACGTACCGCACGATCGGGGTTGTGGGCCCTCTAGACTGGTAAAACAACTTGCCTCTTAGCACTATTTATCAGCACTGGCAGTCCAACTGGGTTTAAAGTGGCTTATACCTTGTTTACCAATGAAAAATTGATGTGCCCTTACACCCCAATGGTCTCAACCTCATATAGTTAAAAATGAATCATATAAAAAGGGAAACCAAGCATGAAATGTAGTTGAATGAGTACAATTGATAGTCAAGATGATGCATTTAGTGTTGATTTATTAGTTGTCTGCTTTAGAAATATAGTTTATCGTCAAGAAATGTTGTAGATGGTAGGACAACAATGAATAAGATAACACTGAGGGAAGTGGGCAGTTATGAAGAGGTAAAAAATGTTATCTATTTTAGTACTGAATTTGATCTTTGATTGGGGAATGAAAACTTATTTTTATGCTAAAATATGTTAAAATCATCAACTTTTTTGTTGTCTGTTTTTGTGTCTTCCATACAGATGCTGGAGGTGACTTGATTGAAGATGTGCCCATCACAGTTTGTGCTACCTCTTGCATCACGAAGTTGATTGAGTTTAACCATAGACTGGAGATTTTTCAAGAATTGAACATCCCCATTTTTCTGCCAGGTAATATAGTGCAACTTGTGTGCGAGCTATGTTTTCTTTCTTCAATGGTTTTTTTTTTTTTTTATAAAGGAGATAACCCATTCTATTGAGAATGCAACGTCCGACCACGAAATTGCGTTGGCTATTCTATATTGGAAAACTTTTGTGTTAACTTCGTTATCCTCATCAGGTTCAATATCGTCTCCCCTACCAAAAAGGCTCAGTGAGGCCAGTCGCTTCTATTCTAGAGGGCACCAGTCCGGTTGGTCATCAGTAGCAAGCATATGAAAATATATGTATATATACTTTTACAGGGAAGAAGGAAATCAAGCGGGAAAGAAGACGAGTAGTGGGGGGGAACTACAACCCCTAAGCGGCCTTCTCATTTTTTCCAACTCCCTTCTCAACTACCTAGTATGGACGATGCAGGCAAGACCAATACAACCGGGAGACTCGCTATGGAGCTTGTCATTGCATCCGTCCTCAGAGCAGCCAACCTAGACCCAAAAAGAAAAAGGGAGAGGACTTACCTTCGCCCCCTTACAAAATTACTCAAACCCGGCTCAAACCCATTTGTCCGTCAATCCGTCCTCCCTGTCTTTAAAACTCTCTCTTCTCTCCCTCTCTCGCTCCCTGTTTCTCTCTCTCCCTCTTTGTTGCTCTCATGCTCTATCAGGAGAAAAAGGGAAAGCAAGGAAGGAAAGCATGATGAAGAAAGAGAAACAAAGGACATTCAAGCAACAAGGAGTCGGAGTTAGAGAGAGGACACATGTGAAGCGTGAAAGGTAGAGAATGTGAGAAAAAGAGCAGAGGGGGAGGGAGGGAGGGTGGCGGAGAGAGAGAGAGAGAGAGAGAGAGAGAGAGAGAGAGAGAGAGAGAGAGAGAGAGAGAGAGTCCTCATTCTCTATACCGAGTTTAAATGGACGGCCCGTCTGGACTGGCCGTCACATGGACCGGTGGATGTTTCAAAGGGGGATGTTTGACCCCGTTTTCCACGGGTTGGGGGACATGTGGGGGGGTTGAAGCTGCAGGGGGATGGTAGGTGGCTAGACAACCCCATTGTATTTGAAAAAAAGAAAAACAGATTTTTTTTTTGTGAAAACAATGGGAAAAACAAGAAGGCCCTTCAGACCCTGTGGAGGGGGTCTGCAACAGGCCTTGGGGCTCACTGCACGCCTTCCCGAGGCTGATCTGATACCAGCAAGCAGGTTCATAAAGAGCAATGATCAGTCTGTCAATACTAAGTGTAAACGTAGTGGTGAAGACAACAAAAGAGAGAGAGAGAGAGAGAGAGAGAGAGAGAGACATGTATATATATATACGTAATATTACATATATACATACATATACATACATAAACAGAGAGATAAAGAGAGTGTGAACCACAAGCACCGCCACACCAGGGGGAGATAATTGAAGCGAGCCGAAAGTCACTGCCACCCTTTTTGTGCATTCAAGCAGATAATTGAAGGCGGAAAAACAAGAACGAGTAGATATGTGTGCGAGCTGCACGCTTGGTTAAGTTCAAAATTTTCCAAGAGGTGGAAATAAGTTTCATGCTGGTGGGACATACCCATATAGACGTTCAAACTACTTTCGGCGTCTTCTCGAAGAAATTGAAAGACATAAATGCGTATAATATGGACGAGTTTTATGAGCTCATAGAGAAATCCCACAAAAAAGTCTCCCAAATGTATTTTTCTCGATACACTGTCAGATGGGATAAGTATAGTAGACTCATGCGTTGCATCAGACATTATTAGTATTTCGAAACCGCCCTTAGTGCTCTTGCTTAATTTTTTTATGGTTTAAGATAATCTGGACATGATGTACAAGGAGTTTTTCGATGACGACAACACGTTGCCCGAGGGAGGTCCGATTTATTGGCTTAGTAAAAACTCCGATAAAAGTTATGCAGGTCCTTCGTGGGTATTTGACCCGCCTCATGTGCAACCCCTTCCTCGAAATGACTATTATAATGAAAAAAAATGTGTTATTCGATTTCTTGAGGTGCTGAAGTGCAGGCGGTCAATGTGTTGCACTTACAATGAACGTGAGGAGTGCATGAGAGAAAGAACTTTGTGTTACTGGGAGGAGATCATCAAACGTGGCGACAAGATCATCACTAACAGGTTGTCCGAACAGTCATTTAAAAAAATCCTACTCGTTCACCTATTGGGCGGACTGACAAAACATATGGAGTTCACTTGTCACGTTTGTCCCCTGCATTGACACTCCCTTCAACAGATAAACTCAGATCTCGAAGTGCAGCTTCAATATTCAATCGAACATTGGAAGGAATGACAAGCCCAATCGTGAATGGTTTTGTACCTCTAGTCGGTCTCTCCCAACCAAAAGTGATCGAATCGGCATGCCGCCATTGTGTTTGGTCAATCATCTTCCATCTTTTCTCCCATGTGTTATCATACAGTTCTTGGAGCGACTTTGCTCTCCCAGTGGGCACCCTATATTCCACTAACACTTGATTATAATTTTGCAATTTTTTTTCATCAACCACCCGAGAAAGACTTATGCCTACCCAGATAGGCACGCCGCTGAACAGACCATCGTTGGAGGGGCGAAGGATAAGAAAAGTATCCATGTCAACATGTACGAGGGGGTCGAAACTGTTCTTCACACGATCTTTTTTGCATTCAACGAGCAGGGGTTCCCTGTCATCGATGTTAGCACTGCAAGGAGAAGGTGGTGGATCGCTTTCGATCTGTTGTGGTCTTAGCCGGTTTAGGTTTGATTTTTGTAAAATGGTTGGTTAAACAATTTTGGAAGTTAATATAACTGTGGAGGTGATTTTTCTTTTTTTGAACAATTTTTATCCTATTCGTCATTGCGCATGTGGATTACATGGTGCAGACAATTATACAGTAATTCGTTGCACGATGATAATGGAGTTCGAAAACGACCCATGAATGAGTGTCGTACTGTTTTTGGACAAACAAGAAAATATCCATGGTATAACAAGTATAAGTTTGCTTCCACGATGAAGTGGGGGAACCTAATCAATGTACCTCATTATGTCATTAGCGTCAGGCAACTTCCGACCCTGTGCGCCGCACTCAGACAAAAAAAGAATAAACGGTTTTACCTCCACCTAGAGAACGTCACAAGGTCACCTCACGTGTGGTCTCTGGACTTTAAACAAGAGTTGTTGAACTGTGCGTCCTACAATCCGTTTTTAGAACTATATGCGCTACGTGGTGCCTGAACACGTGCGCAAATGTGTCAGACTGTCTCGTACGGGTGTCTTTGACCGGTTCTGATTTTTGCAGAGTGTTGTGTGTGGCATGTTCGAACCAAAAGCGAACTTTGGTAGACGTTGTTGTGCTTCTTTCTTGCAACAAGCTTAGAATCAATTGTCTCAATATGGACAATTTGCACGTTCTCTACGAGATCGGATAGTCCGATTTCGCAATTGTCAGTCAAATTCATGAGGTTGATAAGTGTCATGAGGTAGAGCAAGTGGCATGTTATGTGTGTGACGCCATCAGTAAGTCCTTGGCAGATGTTGTTAGGTTTGTAAGGATGAAACACATTTCAGTGTTATCGAGCGTTGCGACGCACAAACCTTTGCTTTCGGGTCGTCAATGAATGCCTTATACGGGTTTGGTTCTCATGGGACGAGGGGACGCGTGTAGATGTTTTTATAAATGATAGTGTTTTTGAAAGTTTAGATTATTGCGGCTCGTCTCATTTAATTCATACGTAGTTCAATCTTGAGTTGGCTCGTAGCATTGAATTTTGACGTAGTTCAATCTTGAGCTTACGACTTTTCGCACGTCTGTATAAATTTTCAACTTTCAAATGAAGTTCATGTGATACTTTCGTATTATTTTTACAATCCGAACCTCGTTGTGTGATTCCCTCAATGTATTAAACATTAATTTCATTTTTCATGATTACGATATTTTTCGAAGTGCGACAGAATCCAAACTCATTTGACTTTCAATTTATGACAATGACATGTTCGCGACGTCTTTTAAGTTACACAATTTGTCGAAGTGCGACGAAATTCATATTCACTTGACTTTAAATTTGTGACAATGGCATGTTAGTTACGTCTTTTAAGTTATACAATCTGTCGAAGTGTGACGAAATTCATACTTAAACTATCTCTTTTACCGTGTAATTGTCTTGACTCTTCGATTTACTTCCAATTTTCATCAGTCACAATGTCATGTAAAACACGTCCGACTCAATACTCAATAACATACAAAATTAATCGAAGTGTGATGAAATGCAGAGGTCATTGACAACCTTCTCGTTCAGTGTCTCATTGCGTTCATTGTTCACGTGAGTTCCAATGCATAACAATTACATGTCAGTTACGTCTTCTAAGTTACATAAATTATTGAAGTGCGATGAAATTCATACTTAAACCATTTCATTGACCATGTGATTGTCTCGACTCGTTGATTGACTTCAAATTTGTGGTAGTCACAATGTCATATAAAATACGTCTAACTCAATGCTCACACAAAAGTGATTAAGGTGCGATGAAATCGAGAGTTCAACATTTTCGTTAACTGTCTTATTGCATTGACAATTTTTTTGAGTTTCAATTTCCGACAACTCCATGTCAATTACAACTTTTAAGTTATAAAATTATGGAAGTGCAATGAAATTCACACTTAAACCATCATGTTCAGTGTGCGATTGTCTTGAATCTTCACTTCAATTTTAATTTATGACTTCTCAATTGCATTCAAGTTTGCGAGTACCAATTTAAAATACAATGTCATGTTTTAACGAATAACATGTTTCAAACGAAAGATCGATCAAACTTAGAGAGATAAATGACGAAACACATAGACAAGGTTATTATGAACAAGAACCAAATTAACGATTTAAATAGTTGTGGAGGAATGAACAAAACAAAAGTGATCTAGTAAAAAAAGACATGAATCAAAGTTACGATTTACTTCCTAGTAGAAGATAAATCAAAACTTTGAGATAATAGGGATAAAACACATGCACAAGACTAGTATGAGCAAAAACTAAAGTAGTGATTTACGTAGCAGTAAAAAAATTGACAAAATAAGAGAAATGAAGCACCCTGCACAAAAAAAGTCAAGAATCTCAGTTGCGATTTACTTCTAAGTGAAAAATTCATCAAAACTTTGAGAGAAATTAAATAAAATATATGTAGAAGGTAGTATGACCAAGAACCAAAGTAGTGATTTACATAGTAGTGGAAGAATGGGTAAAACAACAGAAATGAAGTACACTACACTAGAAAAAGGCAAGAATCAACATTCCGATTTGCTTCTAAATGAAAGATTGATTAAAACTTAGAGAGAAATGAGATAAAACAAACTCACAAGGCTGATATGAGCAAGAAAACAAAGTAATGATTTACATAGTAGTGGAAAAATAGACACAAGAAAATAAATAAAGTACACTACAATAGAACAATGTAAGAATCAAAGTTGCGATTTACCTCCAAGTGAAAGATTAATCAAAACTTGGAGAGAAATTAAATAAAACACATGCACAAGATTATTATAAGCTGGAACCAAAGTAGCAATTTACGTAGTTGTGGAATAACGAACAAAAACAAGGGACATGAAACACATTACATTAAAAAAAGGCAAAAATCAAAGTTACGATTTACTTCGAAGCGAAAAATTCATCAAAACTTTTGAGAAAAAGAAGGCAAAACACATACACATGACAAATATGCGAAAGAACCAAATTAGAGATTTACATAGTAGTGGAAGAATTGATAAAGCAATAGAAATTAAGCACACTATACTAGAACAAAACAAAGTTACGATTTACTTCGAAGTGAAAGATTAATGAAAACTCTAAGAGAAATGAGACAAAACACGTGCATAAGGCTTGTATGAGCAAAAACCAAAGTAGCGATTTACACAATAGTCGAGGAATGAACGTAACAAAAGAAATAAAGCACACTATATTAAAAAAAGGCAAAAATCAAAGTTACAATTTACTTCCAAGTGGAAGATTGATCAAAACTTGTAGAAAAATAAAACAAAACACATGCACAAGACTAGTGTAAACAAGAACCAAAGTAGTGATTTTCATAGTAGTGGAAGAATAAACAGAACAGAGGCAAGCTGTAGTGGAGGAACTATATCTTATTCTTCTCATGGTTGAGATGTTAGTCATAAAGAGAAAAGAGGGGGAAGGAGAAAAACAAGTGGGAGAGAAGAAAATAAGAAAAGAGAACGAGAGGAACAAAAAAACAAGGAGAAAAAGGAAGGGTGAAGAGGAAAGAGAGGAGGAATAGGAGGAGGAAGAAGAAGGAGAAGAAGAAGAAAAAAAAGAAGAAGGGAAAAAAAAAAATGGAAAAAAAAAAATGGAAAAAAAAAAATGAAAAAAGCATGGCTACGCCAGACCCAGACCCGGACATTTCCGGATATGGAACCGGACTTGCATTCGGTAGTTTCCGGACGTCCGGAATTCCGGACATTTCCTGACCTCCGGACATGGGGGGATCCGGACGGTCCGAAAGTCTGGAAAGGTCCGAAAATGTCCCGATCATTAAAAAAAACTAAAAAAAAAAAAAATCTAAAAAAAACGTATGTTATGAAAAATAACAATGCAAACCACTTTTGCCTCAGAGTCATGTCTAAATTCCTAACCAAACTTGAGTTAAAAGTCAAAAACTATAAAAACTTAAAAAACTTAAAAAAAGACTTAAAAAAGTTTAAAAAACTAATAAAAGGTAATGAATCATTCATAATAAAAAACTTGGGTTGTCTAATAAATTATTATAGAGAAAGAGCATGCCCGGACCCCCCAAAAAAGCATAAACGGGCTTGAAAACCCCCCAAAACAATTTTGGGGGCTTGGCTCCTCAATTTGGAAGGGTCCTGGACCGTTTGTTTTTTTTTTTTTTTCCTCGAAATTTGGTAGATCCGGACCGTCTGGACCGGACGTCTGGAGTCCAGACCGAATCCGGACCGTCTGGACAGCGGTCTGGACGTCCGAATCGTAGTCATGGAAAAAAGGGAGCACCTTCTCCTTTCTCACTCACCTCCTCTAGTGTTTTGGCCTTGAGCTGTCAACCGTGATTTTGTCCTCTCTTCCTTACCACACTTCCCTTCTAATTGGGGCGCCCTCCTTCCGCAAGCCTTTATCATTCTCCCTTTCTCGTTCTCTCTATGGCTATGGCAGACTCCTATCACTAAGGCTATGGAGTCCTTCCCTCTAGGAGGGTTAAGGGGACTCCCACCAGCCTTTCTCTCTTTCTCGTAGCATGAGGGTTATGGCGGATCATTCCCCTAGGCCAGCACCCCCTCTACCAGCCTCAATAGCTCTCCTCACTAGCTGAGAGTCCCCCTCAAGCTTCGAAGCTGACAATGGTTCCCCTCCTCTCACTCCACTTGAGTGTAACGCTCTCTTGAGCTCATTCGGCTAACATGTACTTGCCTCATGCAAATGTGAGTAAGGCGGTGTGCTACCCCAACTTAAATACGTTGACACACCACTTCGGTCAGCCAATGGGCCTCCCAATGTGCTCCATGGTGAGTTGAGGTACCTCGAAGACTCTCCCTCACTAGTTGGTTTCTCAAGGAGTACCTAAGCCTCTTTTTGGTCAAGTACATGCAATCCGAGTGGTTGGTACCAACTCGGTCCGCTTCTAGAGCCTCCACACGCCTCATTTTTATCTTCAGATGCTGCTCTTGGGTCCGAATAATCAAGAGGCAACCTTACTTAAAAGAAAAAAGTCTCTTGGACGTTTTTCTCGATTTTCTCTAGTCCTCCCCGTTTTTGGGTAGGCTGAGGTATTTTATTGTACCTCGGTTCATTTTCTACCTTGGATTTGTCTAATATAAAAATGATCCAAGTTTCCCATAAGTGCCCTATGCTTCAGATTTGAGTCCCATGGCCCACCTTTTCAATTTTTGGTACATATGGTCTGTCTTTTTGGCCAAATGCACTATTTCGTCTTTTTTTTTCTTTTGTTTCTTCCCATTTTGGGCTGCCGACTTATTCCGGAGTTGATCATTTGAGTTGGCCTAAGAAAAAATGACCATATTGTCTCCTCTATAGATCTGAATCTGAAATCTATAACCTAAAAGAAAATCGGCCAATTCCTTTTTATTTTTTGTCTCATTTTCACATTTTTAAATAAGATATTGTTGACATAATGCCCCAAGGTTTTTATCTCTTCACTCCACATTTGCTTCCACTAAATCCGCGTGATGAGGTCGCAGTAGAGACCCGCCAGTCCCTACCTTGTCACTCCCAATTGGCCGACCCAGTTCCCTCTACCTTTTCCTCCACCTTTGTCTCATTCTCCCTCCTATTTTTCTCCTTTTTCTTTTCTTTTCTTGTATTTATCAAGTGACAAGTGTCAATTAGTTTTGAGTTTTTTTTTGCCATGAACCTTGATCTAGATCTATATCTTGATCAAGGTGTTGTTTGTTATTTCTCGGATCACAATAATGAAGCCCCTACACTTATGGGGGCTCCATTTTGTCTTTGTTAGTTCCAATTTTTGGCCCCCTTTGCTATAATTTTTCCTTGGCAGCCTATTTTTTGCATAAGGCTAATTGAAACTCTATTTTCTCTTGCTTGGCTAGTCCAAGATATCTTGGACTACAAGATCTATGAAACCATTCGATCGTCTATGAGCGTGAGCGCGCACGCTTAAAGACCAACCCCCACGCTCAAACGTGCTCAAAGCCCTTTAAGGCGCGCGTGCTCATAAAAAAAAAAGTATGCGTGCGTCAAAGGGTTTCACAAGGGCAGGGGATGCCCTGAGGGAGGTTGCGCAGAAAAAGAAAAGTTGGGTGGTTGGGGGTGATTTTTTTTCTTTTGGGGGGTGGGGGGGGGGG
>BFEA01000884.1:160165-179329 GCA_003427395.1 Chara braunii | reverse complement strand
TGCGTGTGTGTGTGTGCGCGTGCGTGTGTGTGTGTGCGTGTTCATGTATGTGTGTGTGTGTGTGTGTGCACGCACGCATGTATATGTGTGTGTATGTGTGTTGGGGAAGGGGATTGGCGGGGGTCTGTGAGTGTCGTTTTTTTCTCGTTTTTATATATATATATATACATATATATATATATTTAATATATACAAACTTAAAAAAAAATATGGGGTCGTAGATCTGCATAATATCTAGAAGACTATATTTTTAATTATTTATTTTGCTAGGCTACCAGAGTGGCCCGGAGTCACTTGCCCGGCCGGGCCAAAAAAATTATAAGAACTGCCCGGTAAACCATAGGCAGAGAGGGAGAAGAGGACAACAAACGAGGGGCTGTAGATATATATATATATTTTATTCCAAATTTGACGAAGAATTTCGGTGTGACCCTGAGACAAAAGTTGTTTAGTTTATTTCTATGCATAACATAGTTTTTTTTCAGAGTTTTTTTTTGTTTTTTGCTAGGACCTTCCCTAGTTTTTGCACTGGCTGCCCACCCGGGACCCGAGTGGCCCAGTTGGTTGCCTAGTTATTTTGTTAATTTTTTGCCTGCAAAAAAATCTTTGTGAAAAAAAAAAGAAAAACCCACCTTTTTGTATGTTTTTGTTTTTTTTCTTAATAAAGAAAAAATTCAAAAAACAAAAAAAAAACTTAACGTTGTAGATTTCGAAAATATCTTCAACAGTGTATCAATAGTGTATTTTTTATTTTTATTTTTCGCTCATTATTTTTTAGGGGAAAAAAAATTCTCAAGCCTGCTCAAAGCCCGCTCAAGAGGTTTTGAGTGTGGGATTGAGCAGAGCTCCAAAATTTGAGTTCCGACCCCGCACTCAATCAGCGCACAGTAACGTTGTACAAGGTAGCTCTTCTTCCTTTATTTTTCCTTTCCTTTTTATCTGAATTCCTTTCGGCTTGGCCTCTACTAGTGCTTGCACTTGTAGTTGCAGAAATTTTTCACCGCTACATCTGGGTCTTGACAGTGCATCTTTCTTGATTTGCCATTCCTCATGTTAGCTCACAGTCCTTTGAGACAACTCAAGTCCCCGCCACTCATCCTCCACTAATCCTGCTTTGCAGTCCTGACGGTTCAGGTCTTAATTTTTTACTATACTTATTTGGCTACATGTAGTCTCTGGCATCGCCCCTCATGTCATTGTCGGCGCGAATACCCTTACAAGGGTTTCCATCCGCCCCGGTTTTTGCAGGCGATGGAGAATAAGTTTTAGTACGCCGAGTGAGTCGCGATTTTGGCGACATCAGGTCTTTTCTCTTATACACATCTAGATGTGTATAAGAGAGCGTGAATACCCTTACAAGGGTATCCGCCTTGGTTTTTGCAGGCGACAGAGAATAAGTTTTAGTACGCCGAGTGAGTCGCGATTTTGTCTATTGTTTACGTCGATTTAATGATTGACTACAGTCGAGAGTGTGTGGGCGCGATGGCTTAAGGCACACATGATCTTTTTATTTGTTGATGATTGAAAAGCCAGCGTGATCGCCGACCCAATTTTTATTTCTGATTAAACTAGGTTTAAAAAGATTATACCTCTGGATTGGTGCGCTTGTTTGAGACTTGTGTGTACGTGCGGAGAACAACATCGACAACAATGCGATTTTGAAACGTTTCGGTAGATCTGCGCGTCACGCAGTATCTGCTTATTTAGGTGTCTGCCGAAACTAGACCCAGCCTTGGGCCTAGCACTATTGGTTACAATATCGAACGTTCATTTGGTAAATTCAGGGATTGAGATAGAGTGGCGACGACGCGGGGATATCAGAGTAGCACGGAGGGACCGAAGGGTTGAGGGCCTGGCGGGGCTATCCCCTTTGGTTTTGCCATCGGCGACTTTAGAACGGTGCTAACATTTTTTTTATTTTTTTTTTATCCCCTCGTCTGTCGTTTCTGACAACTGAAAATTCTCCTAGATATTTAATTATCGTTGATATATATATACATTTTTTATGTTTCGGTTTTTAGAGAGGAGCGCAGCACCGGATTTAAAGGTCGTTGCCATAGCAAAGGACCTTGAGCATGCGCTTTTTTTGGCAAATCCGTTCGGGTTCTGGCGTGTTGGGGTGCTGGCGGAATTCCCCTTCCTTGTCCGTCTTGAAGCTTGGACTGGGGAGGTCAACGAGCGTGGGGACCGTGGTTGTGGCTTCCCTCACTTCTCACTACGAGAGTTTTGTTAGCCTAAAGGTGGGAAGGAATTGGAGACCATTCCGAGCAGGCCTGTGGAGTTGCAACGGAGGGGGTGGCGCGGGTCGCTGCGGGTGCACCATCCGCCAGCCACGATCCGCTGTGAGAGGTTTGAGTGTGAGCACGCTTGCTGGACCCAAAGGATGGCGGGTTATACCTGGGCGCAATAGAGAGGGGCGGCCCAGGGGCATTGTGGGGAGACCACAACTGTGCTGCGGCAAAGCCGCGGATCAAAGGAAACTCATCCCTTCACTTGATCCTCAGGGTTTTCACTTGAATACTTGCTACTGCCACCAAGATCTGCGTCGAGGCCTGCCTCACCTAGGTCGCGCTCTAGGCTTAACAACAGGCCCTGCGCCCTCCTACTGGTCGAGGGTTGAAGTTGCCTCGACGGCAGAGTATACGTCGTCTGCTGTACACACTCCTCAACGGATTTCAGTTTCCGAGGTCACTAGCCTGGCGTCTGTGTCAATCACCGCCCGTCGTGGTGTTCGGGTCAGCGCACAGTCGGGCATTAGATGAAGAAGTTTGTGGGGAAGAGGATAGTTGAACTTAGCAGGGGTTTTGTGCCGGGTGCGGACGACTACAGAGATGGTGGAAACGAGTGGGGCGGGGTAGAAGACGCGAAACCCCCTCGTTTGCGAACGATTTTGAGCAGGGAAAGAGGCGATCCCGACGTTTTGGCCCCAGGCGAGTTGCATGGTAGTGTTAGTTATAGCTCTAGATTCGTGAGATAGGAGTTGGGAAGAAATGGTGCGCGGCAAGGATATGAAGAAGGATATGGCGGGACGAGAAGATGTTGAACTCGACCGTTTCTTAATGAAATTGGGCAAGGAAAGAAGAGATTCGGAGGTTCTTGGACCGGGCACGTTCAGTAGTAGTGTCAGAGTTCGTAATCAATTAATAGATAGAAAGTAAGAAGGAAAAAGTTGTGCGGCAGAGATGGCGGAAACGAGAGAGAGAAACGAAGTGGGAATTTCAAAATGTCATAGCTCGCTGGTTTCTTAACGAAAACAAGCAAGCACAGGGTTGAATTCAGGTTTTTTGGGGATAGCGAGCACGATGGCACCGAGAGATTCGACGTTCGGGGCGACGTTTTAGTAGTTAGGAGTTTTAGAGTTGTGCGAGTGAATAAATGGGATGTATCTTCCCATGTACTAGCGGAAGATTCATCCTCCTTTTGCACTAGTGCACGCATGGGAGGAAAGAAAAATCGAGTGGCAAAAATCAGCGCAAGCGCATGCAGATAGATGAGTGAAAGGCGGCAGGAGCGGATCATGCAAGGAGTTTATACGTAAAAAGGAACGAGCTCGCGAGTTAGCACAGGGGCAAGGGAGATAGAGGGAGCGAACAGATGAATGAAATAAGATAGTGTTGAGATGCTTACCTTGGATGCGCCATCTCCTAATTAGGATTTATTGCACGAAAGTCTGAGACTCAATGTGAATATGTCTGTCGGGGATAGAAGCCTGGTGGCAACACACGAGAGAAATATTGTAGTCGTGGCTGAGATCTTCGAACGCAGTGGTTGTGTCCTCAGTTGCCATTTAAACGAAGACCACGACCTTTACTGTGTTTCTCACCTTTGGTCAGTCTGCGATTGTTAATGTCTCAGAAAGCGTTGGCCATTGACAGCGGGCCACCAACTTTCCTTTCGCACTGAGTGGCAACTGGAAGTCAGTGAACCTAGTCGAAGCATCAAGTCAGGTTCATTGAAGGATTGGAAAATAGCAAAGGCAGGCGAGGTTGGCGGGCAGCAGGCAAGCCAGGATAATTGTCCTTTATCCCTGTTCTGCAGTCCTATCTATGGAAGTAGCGTGAGGCAACCTGCAGATGAGACCTACCTGTGGGCGGTGTGTTGCTCATCCTAACGACGGAGCAGCAAGTAGTTGCGAGCGAGCAGCGGGATAAGGGACTTGTCTTTTGACCAATGTTTACTCATCCCATTAGCCTGCGCAACAAACATGCTAGCCGCAAAGGTGCAGGCCTAACTGGTTGCCGGTGCACTGCCCAATGTTGCCGCACACAGAAGCAAGGCAGACTTACCTGTTCAGCCGGCACAGTGCATTTTTCGACTTACAGAGTAGTGAGGAGCGAACAGTGGGGGTTTGAAGACACACTTGCTGGTTGGTACATTGTTCATCCTACCGAGCGAAGTAGCGAGGCCCAACTATGAACAGGGGGCTTGTAGAGGCTTCATGGGGACTGCATAGTCGGTGTCTTCGCACGGTCCGCCATTGCACGACCAGTTAGACCGCGCTTTGCTTCGCTACGGAGTGGAAGAACACTATCTTTTTGGTCCACGGTTGGTGTTTCGAGCGACGACCAAGGCATTTTGGACTGCGAGCATTGTGAAGTGAATGAGATTGTTGAAGGGGAGGTATTGCTGCGAGTTGGAAGATCGCCAGAGAGTGAACGAAAGGCAGTTGGGCTGAAGTTTGACCAAGCTGTTGTGCAATTTGGCTGCCATTGCAGGGCCCTCATGCGAATCAAGGAACCAAGTCCTTCTCACGCGAGTCTGAGAGCACCTTTCCTAGATTTGAGAGTCTCAAACCTATTTCCTTCTGCCCTTCTTACTCTAAGTCTATAGTCTTCCCCCGAACAAAACGCACGTGTGTTGTATATGAATACAACGCATAGGGTGCGTTGTATTCGTATACAACGCACGTGCGTAATGCTACGAATTTTAGGCACTAACTTCGGAAAAGCCCCCCCCAAAAAAATCCAGTATATGTCGATACCTTTGCATGAATCAAGAAATGGTCGAAAGCAGGAAAAAAAAAAAAAAAAAAACACAGAGCCCGATACCAGGGCTCTCTCTCCACTACTCACCAAATATTAAAAACGTAAAAAAATAAAAAATATGAATGAATATTTTACCAGAAAATGGACATATGCATCACCACATTTTTTTGTCTATTGTGCATGTGGAGAGCAGTGGAACAAGGGCCCAACTGTACGTATCAATCGAAAAGTCGGCCACGCTACTTGCTGAGAGCTACATTTGAATAGTCATGCAGTCTTGGATCCCCATCTTGGCCCAGCGAGCGAGAGAGAGAAGGGGCACATCACTCTGAATATGAGTGTGGCACTGCAGACGGGCACGCACGCCACAAAGAGAGAGGGGGAGAGAGAGAGAGAGAGAGAGAGAGAGAGAGAGAGAGAGAGAGAGAGAGAGAGAGAGAGCAGGAGGAGCACTGCAGGGCACGCGTTTTTGAAAATGAGAACGACATTCTATGTGTTCGGTTTGAATAGAACACCTGTGTGTTCGAATAGAACTACATGCGTACTATTTGAACGTGCGTACTATTTGGATTTCAGGAGGCGACTTCAAAAAATCGACTTTTCCAGGGAAAGTTGAATAGTACATACATGCGTTTTGTTCGGGGGAAGACTGTAGTCCTGTTTAGAGAGGAAGGCGACACACGGGATTGCAACTCGTAGGACCACAGCAAGACTCTGTGGGTAGTCTGCCCACTGATTGCGGGAGCTCTGTCGGAACTCAAGAGGAGTTCTGGAGCTAGGGAACCATCAGGTATACTTCTTTTTGTTAGTATGAACCCACTACACCCCTGTTTGACCATCGCGCTCTAGTTTGACTGTTGTATGCATGTGTTTCCCTATAACTTTTGCTTTTTTTTTAGAAATCTAATCAGACTAAATGAAAAAAAATTGTAAGAGTGAAACTTAAGTTTATCCTTATTTTGACTGAAAGCATATTAAGGGATGAACTGGGGGAAGGTTGGAGGAAGTTAGTTTGCATGCGTTTGAAAGGTCAACCAAGGACTTGACATTGTTTCTAAGTTGAATAACCCAGGGTTATATTTATTTGGTTGTTTTCTAAAGGACGAGGTATTGTTTCTAAGTTAAATGGTTTGATTGCTTTGTTTATTTATGAGGGTTTGTTTGACTGATCTTTGGGATCAAGCATTGTTTTTAAGTGAATGGCTTAGTCTGTCTATTTCTTTTGGGGTTTCTGACTGAAGTTGGGCTGAACAATTCAACTTCATGCTTTGAATGATTTGAGGATAGGCTCAAAAAGAAAATTTCCTGAATTAAATAATTGATTCTATAATAAATTACATTCTAAATTTTAAATTTTCATTCCATCTTTAAAAATATCATTTCAATTTTAAAATTTTCCGTCTTACTTGGAAACTTTTCTTCCAACAATGGGGTATATTTTCTTATTTGAACTGCATGCTAGAGATGAAATGAAAGTCTGGATGAGTTCATGAAATATTTTAATTGGACTGTCATTCTAAGTAAGGATTTTTAGCCATAAATATGTTAATCCAATACAGATTAGAAGATATTTGTTGTAATAAAATGAAAGTTGAATTGAAAATTTTCATTAACTCATCCAGACTTCCATTCCATCTTGAACAAATAGATGTAGTTGGAAGGGAAAGCTCATATTTAGATTGAAACTTGTCAAATAAAACTGGAATTTTAGAATTGGACGAACATTGAAATTGTAAATTATAAATCTGAAGGATTTTTTTTTATGGAATGTTTTTTCAACTTTCATTTCTTATGAAATTTTTGTTGTTGTTGAACATAGTTTCTTAGTTGAATGGTTCAACCTCTTGTTTTATTTCTAAGGGAGAATTTTTTGTCTAAGGCTAAACATTGTTTCTAAGCTGAATGATTTTAGTCTGAAAACCACGCACATAAATTTAAACTGAGTATAATAAAAAATACCTTATTTATATTTGCATGTGGACTGACAGCTGAACATTGTTTCTAAGCTGAATGGTCCAGCGTTAAGTTATATCACTAAGAAGAGAAGCAAAACTATAAGGTATAATTGGAAGCCATATGGGCAAGTGGAGCATTGTTTCTAAGCTGAATGACTCAGTCCCCTGCCCATATTTTCATTTCCTTTTGAAAACAAAGTTAGAAATTATTAAACTTCGGATATTCAACTGTTCATGGCGACTAAACATTGTTTCTAAGCTGAATGGTCTAGTCATATGCCCAAAGAAGAGAAAAGTAGTTGTACAACCTGTTCGTGTATATCCTAAGGCATGCTAGACATTGTTTCTAAGCTGAATGGTCTAGCATCATGCCATTGTAAGTTGGGTATAAGGAATAAATCATCTGAGGGTTTCATGAACTAATCTATGAGAATTTGACTTTGGGACAACTGAGTGTACTTACCAATGTGGTTTGGCTTTGCATGTGACTGAGTGTGACCACTACTTGGTCTGAGTTTCAGTTTGACACGTAGTTGCTTTAGATGCTCGCCACGTGCTAGAGTCATTGGAGTTAGTTCAAATTTCTGCATTTTCGTAGCTATGTTTTTTTTGTATTTTAGGTTAATTCTTGCATTTTCTGGGATCATTTGTTAAACTTGGTCTTGTATAAATCTTGGTACGTTGTTTTTTCTACGAAAAGCGCTACCGAAATTTTTAAAAAATCAAGGAGTCAGTCTGATTTTGACTTTTCAAAGTTCATCTTGTCTAAATTTTACATATGGCTTAGTACAAGTTTGGAAAGTCTCATTTTCTAAAGGGAGTGATGCCAAAAGTTTTGCTAATTTTGAGAGTTAGACAAAATTCGACTTTGAAAAATCAAAGTTATTTTCAGATTTTTGAATTTAATTTTGTATAACTCTTGATAAGCTACTTTCTCTACGGGAAACGTTGCCGAAATTTTTACAAATATAAGGAGGAAGTTAAATTTTGTATTAGTTGAACTCAAATCTTACTTTGAGTTTTTGACTGACTTAGTATAAATATGAGAAGCCTACTTATCTAACGGAGATGTTGCCTAAATTTTTGCTAATGTAGTGGGTTAGACAAAATTTAACTTTCTATGGTTAAATATTATTTCAGTTTTTATATGCGAGTCAATATAAATTTCGAAAATACACTTTTCCTACGGGAAGCGCTGCCGAAATTTTCTTAGTTTACAGGAGTTAGACTATATTTTGACAAGTGACGATTCTAACTATTCATCCTTGAATAAGGAGGATTCTGCTAAAGGTCCACCTTTTATTTGTACAATGACTTAGGGGTTGACCGAAACTTAGTTGACAGTTAACGTTGAGTGAGAATGTATTATGGAGATATATTCCCCATACACTAATGGTTTAACTTGGGGATTTACCTATCTTGTATTACAGGTCCTTTTGATTGTTTGATTCAAGGTCTGGACTAGTTTTACCTTGATTCCACGAGAATCATCTTTTCTTATCACTTATAACAGGTCGGTTGCCGATTCGTCGGTTTTACGACTCAACTCCAATCCACTCTTGCCACTCAACCTAAAGACTTTAGCTATGTGGTTTGATTTGTTTTGTTATGTTTTTACCTGGACTTTATTGAATGGTCATCTAACAAAGGTAATGAGTACTTTATTGTTCAAAGGGTGCGCTAAGGTTGAGGCTTGTATGGCTAAAGCAAGGAGTGTGAGCGAAGATAATGGTTGAAGTTGACCCTGTGTTGTGCATGGACTTTTGGTTGAATCTTTGATGTGATTGCAAGTATTTTTGGTGGTTCGGACTTTGGATTTGACTGCCTGCGATACATATATATGGTTGAGAGGAGTCTCACTATGATTATGAGAAGTGAGCGTGACATATTATAACCCTCGATATATATGTATATACATACTCGTTGGGTGTTCGCGCGACCTATTATGACCGTGTATAAGGATTAAACATATTATATTTTGAGAGAAGAGGGAGATTTTTTTTATCCTTTGCTTCTTAAAGTTTTTATAGTTTGACGTTTTAGTCCGTGATAGCCGTCAAAGTCAAGCCCCTTGAGTTTTCTTCAGACCCTGAATGATGAAGTTGGTCTCTAGGGCGATAAGAAACGATTGCCACCACAGGTACGAACCTGTGTACCACCCATTCTTCGCAGGATGCAGAAGAGGGTGTGGTTCAACCGCACTTGGCGGTTGTCTAGCATCGAGAGATTGACCCTCAAGGCGAGTGTCAACCGACACTTCAGTGTCGAACGCGACCCTCGAGATTATCGAGGACCGCGTGATTATGAGAATTACATAGTACGTCATCACTGTGATTATTTGCGTATGCTTGCACTGATAGTCGATATGAGAAGGCTCTGCATCCACGGTTTTATGCTAAGCCTTGCGTATGTCGCCTATCCGATTTCCGCGTCGGAAGGTTATGGGATGGTTACAAAAGGGACTAGGAGTGTTGTTGTGTTGTTTGTTTTTGTGTCGTTCCATGTGTGTGTGTATGTTGTGGTGTAATGCATGGTGAGTGAGATGCGTCCTAGTCGACCGACGACGAGTCGCGCCTGAGACTTCAGCCCCCCAGTGCGTCTGTTCGCGTGCGGGTTCAATAGAGGCGTGGGACCGCACGTACCGCCTATGCTACAGCAAACAAGAAATGCCCTTGACTAGTCTACCTCCTCGATTGCAACCTTGTAGCTTTCGTACTGTGGACTGGTAGCTCGGCGGGGATACACCCACCGAAGGGAGGTGACAACTCCCGCATGTGGAGGTAAGTTGTACCTCGCGTTGGCCCTATCCTGTTGTAGGGACTCGTGAGAGGTATGGCTGGTGCACTCAGCCCGAGCAGCGTGCGGAAGCTCCATGTGTATCACGACGAGGTAGACCAACTTCTGCGTGACGCGGCCAGGAGGGTCCCGCCCTGCGCGGGACTAATGCGCTCGACAGCGTCCCACTTTTATTTGGGGTTTTGTAGTCCCCGACAATCCTAATCTCTCCTTTCCATGTGTCTCGAGTGTGTCAAATATTATAGACCGTTGAATCTTCATCTTACGGTTGTCATTTACCGTTTCCACCTTTCATCCTTGAGACACATTTTTCTAGTGTCTTGAGTGTGCCTCGACTCATTTTTCCTTGGCCTCAGCACCCCCATGCTATACGTTAATTCTCGAAATGCAATGCTGGTCATTTTCCTAGTCTCATTGCCCTCACACTTGCCCCAAACTAAAACGAAATTGGGCGGCATATTTCCAAGTGCATCTAGGCTCAATACTGGCTCCGGATGTACTTGAAACATGTGTTTCCCTCTCCTCTCGCAATCCGTTGTATCTCGGTTGCAAAAGTTCTTGATTTTCTTTGATTTTTCAAAAAAAATCCTAAGAAATTTAAGATACTTTGTAACTGATTCACCCTATGATGAATCCGGTCAATAATGCATCATCGAAGTGATCGTTTTTTATCGTTAGTGGTCATTTTCTTTTTCCTTTTCTTTAGAGCATAAGATTCGGACAGTAGGGACTTGTCAATCCCTACTGTGCCAATCCCCACCGACGACCAACTCACTCCCTCCTTCTCCTTCTCTTTTGTCTCACTGACCCTCATTTTTCTCTTTTTTTTTTTCCTTCTTTCTTTTTCGGGACATGACAAGTGTCAGTTAGCTGTTGAGACTTTCTTTAGGCCCTAAATCTTGATGTAGGCCTAAATCATGCGTTAGGGGCAGTCTGTTATTTCTCATACTGCAATTATGGCACCCCCATACTCATGAGAGCCCCATTTTGACACCGTTAGCTCCAAACTGCGGCCCCCTTTGCTCCCAGTTTCCCTTGGTAGCTTATTTCTCACCTAGAGTTTCTCAAGGCTCTAGTTTTTTTAGTCTGGTTGGTCCGAGATATCTCTGTCTGCAATCTACACCCTCCTTCCTCATTTCTTCCCTTCATTGTCTTCTACGACTCCCTTGCCCAATCCCACTAGTGTTGTGCTAATATTTCGAGTCGTTAGATCTTGATCTCGATGATGCATATCTCTTTGATTATTCATTCCTCATGCTGCCGCATAGTTATCTTGGGATAACTCAGTCCCCTGCAGTTGTCCCGTACTTTAGTTCCCTACATTAGTTTCATTGGTGGTCCCCCTGGCCTCGGTGCCAATTTGTGATTATTCTTATTTGAGCCCACGTGGTCCCCGACACGACTCCACATGTCATCCCAATTTTATTTGAAACTCCTTAGTCCCCGCAGTCCCAATTTCCTCCTCCCCATGTATCTCAAGTGTGCTGAATATTCTTGGTCGTATGATCTTAATCTCGTGGTCTACGTTCATCATCGTAATTAGTCCTCATGCTTGAGGCTCTCTTTTCTATTGCCTTGCGACTGTCAAGGCTCAATTTCTCATAGCCTTGACACTCCATTGTAGTCCGTTAAATCTCAAAGTGCAATGATGACCTTTTTCCTAGTCCCATTACCCCCACACTTGCCTCAAACTGAAACAAAATGGAGCAACATATCCCCAAGTGCATCTGGACTTAATATTGGGTCCGGATGCATTTGAAACAAGTGTTTGCTTTACTATTTATGATCCGCTGCATCACGGTCTGCTTTCCTCGTATTTTATCCTGATTTTCTTTTCAAAAAATCAAGATAATCAAAACATTTTGTAATTGTTTCATCCTAGGATGAATCTAGTCACAAAATGTGTCTAAAACATGTGTTTTATTTTGCTCTAGGTGTCCATCTTTGTCCGTTTTTGTCATAACTGCATCTAGACTTGATGCTGTCTTGTTTAAGGCATCTAAACCTCTTTTGTGGAGGGGCAAGTTGACCACGATATGGCGGCTCCCTTTTTCCACTCCCATACTCTCTTGCCTCTCCCATTCTCCCTCTAGGCCATTTTCTCCTCACCTTTGCTGCCCGTTTTATTCCGGATTACACTAGAACCTCATTTTTTAGGTCCAGTGTACCTGGGCACTCCACAATTAAGACCCTTGTGATCCTTTGCATCCCTTTTGAGTCCCTTGTCAATTTTAAGGCCTAGAAGCTTCCAAACTCAAACACTCCCTTTTTTTTTTAGCCTTTTTCATTTTGGCTCCCAAAGACCACTTATTTTTCAGATTGCCCGTCTTAGGCATTTGTTTAGGTGGCACCGCCGTACGAGTCCTTTTGCACCCTCTTTGCTTGATTTGCGGCCCTCAAGCTTTTCTCATGCCGTATTCATGTGGCCTCCTAAGCCACATGCTAGGACCTCATGTGCCAACACCGAGGCACTATTTTCCTCGGTGTCATCGGTCCCCCTTCTTCTTGTGGTACTAACATCTAGGTATTATTTTTCTGGCAGTCCTTCTTCTTCAAGAAGATGGGGCGCCTTTACTAATTTCCTGCAGTTCTTTGCCAGCCGCAACTTCATGGTCCATTCTTGGATTTAAGGCTGTTGCAGTCCCGAGTCCCATCTTGGGTCCTTGGCGCCAGCGATCCCGTCTTAGTCCTTCATCTAATCTTTTCCATCTCTCTTGCCTGCTCATTCCGGATTCCTCTGTTGTGCACATCTTAGCCATATATCATGTCTCAAGGTCGAGACTTGATTCGAGAACAAAAGGTCCCAACAACGTTCTCTTCGCTCTTACCCACACAGGAACGTCCTCAACCAAGTGTTAAGTGCCTCATCCTTCTTGTCTCCAAAAAAGGTTTGAGGCGATTTCAAAGGGGTATTGAGGTACCAAGGCTGCTATGGTCCCATTTGTGGGACCGCCGACGACCTCATAGATGCAGCAATGGACCTGAGGATGAGGAAGCAACAATTGTGCAGCTTTGTGGGACCGCCGACGACCTCATAGATGCAGCAGATGGACCTGAGCATGAGGAAGCAACAATTGTGCAGCTGCTGTTGACGTACCACCTTGTGGTATGCCAAATAGAGAGACAAAGGGGCCTGCCATCGCCGGTGACGAAGGTGGCAATGGAAACGTTGTTGATGGCCTAAGAGGTTAAGACTAGGTCCGCCTATTGTGGAAGGGACTTCTCTTCCCTTTCCTTGCATAACACTCAATATCAGATTAAGGATGTCCTATATATCATCCAATTTGTTGTCCTTGTACGCATACATGCTCAACATACCAACCTTGAGAAATTTTCCGGTGTCGTCAAGGGTCGAGTCATCTAACCCTTCTAGTGCAACTTTGTCTGACTTTCTGTCCTCTAACTTGAATTTTCTTTTTCTGATCCTTGTTTTTCTTTCGGTAACATCTCTGAGATCCTTCTCTAACCGCAAGCGGATCAACTCTACTTATTCTCCTCTCTAGCGGGTTGAGGTGGTTAGCTGTACCGCGAGCCCGACATCTGACTTGAAGAAGTGCCTGGACTCATCCCGCTGAGCATAGCCTGCGGATTAGACTGCATGTCTGTTGTCGGGTGACCCTAAGATGAAACCGCAAATGTGACCATGACTCCAGCAGTGGCTGCCGCCGCAGCCAGTACCAACTCTGCTGCTGCTGCTGCATCCAAACGTTCAACCACAAGCTCTCACTATATAGCTCTCTCGCCCCCGAATAGTAACGCCTAATGCACAATGGGTATTCTAAGAGACTCTTGTTGTGGCACCCTTCTTCCTTCAAATCTGTCCTCCCCACTAATGCTACCACTCATGAGTTAGAGCAGAACATTCTCTGCACTAATGCCTTCGCTAGGGCCTACCACAACATGTGTCTGTTCGAGATTTGAAATAAATAAAAATAGATAAATATTCGGCAAGTCACCCACGCTACTGATCAAGTGGGGTCAACATAATATACATAGACTGTGCAAATGATATATTCCTGCTTTGATCAGTTCGCAAACAGCAACATGAAATAAAACTGGAAATGGTAAACTACTATAGTTTTACTCTAATGTCGTTTGTCAAGTTTTAGCAGTCGGTCACACCTCAAATAAATCACTTGTGCAGATGTATGCATAAATGGAAATAATAATGGTTGTATTTGAGCACCAATTGGAACCTTCCCTTCCTTGTATCTGGCGTTCCTGTTTGCATCATTCAGCAACGGTGTCTATGGTGTGGACATCGGCTCACCCTTGTGCCTAGGTAATGCGAAGCAAACCAACTTGGCCCGTATTACTTTTATCCTTGCACACGGTGTCGGTCAGTTTCCCCACTGGAGTAGCTTTAACGACGGTTCGGCACACGTCGAACCCCTCAGCCTGACTCACCCCTCAGCCTGACTCACTCCTCTTCCCTCTACAGCGCAACACGAGCTCAAAGGAGAATGCAACAAAGCCTGTGTGCTCTACTCCCGTGGTTTGGCATGGTGATTATGACATGTGCTTTGTCCAGGGCCCTTCAGAGGCACCACCCTCCCCTGCCTGATCCACTACCGGGAAGAATGTCGACGGTCAAGGTAGAGTGCTCGCGACTGCTGAACCAGAAGAGGACACTCAAGTTGAAACTCTCTTCCTCACAGTAAGAAGATATTGAGATGGGACGATAAGGGAAGGGAACAATGTACCTGAAGATAGCTGCCCCCAACCACAATTTTTTCACCAATTGAGCCAACATGCATTTTGATGACCGGTCATAGCCTCGGTACCACAAAGAAGATAGTGCAGTGCCACCTCAACCAAAATGCCACATCACCATGCTCTCATCATTCCACATACATCCATTGTCGCCACAACTTCCGACCACGCTCCCCTCTACCCGAGAGTGGCTTAACAAGCTAGTGCCAATGCATACTTACTGCGGAGAAGCTTCGTTAGCGCACCAAGTAACAAAGTCGCCAACGCCGGTAACGACGATATCGAACCAGCTCTGAAACCAAATTGCAAGGAATATGAGCGAGAGTGATAGAGAGAAATCCAAGTTGCAAAATCACGCTGAAGTTCGGATAGTCAGGTACCAAGCAAAGAGCGCAATGCACCAAGATACCATCCAAATAAGAGCAATACAATGAACTCAAATGTCAATGCCTACACTTTTTGGCCACACCAACATAGTATCCAATGTCGCTCCTATTGAGTGGCGCCCAGCGCCCAACCTACACTGCTCAGACTATATATCCTATCTATGTTCATGCAACAGGAACACATCGAAGTTGATGACCAATGTACGTGATGTCAACGCCAATGCAGACTGCCAACATACACCAGGTACGTGTACCACATGACCCACACCTCTCCTCATCACCCCTGACTCCTTCTTTATGCGTCTCTTACTTGAAGACCACCATCGCCATCACCCGCCTTCGCACACGCAGCCCGACTATGGATGCCATGTGCCAGCTGCCACCGCAGCTTCCTCTCTCCTACAAGCGCTTGTGTGCACCCCGACCTGCCAACAATAATGCCAATGCTCGCGTGACAATGCAGCAACGTGCCACCAATGCCTGAGTAGGCCAGAATGTCCTGCCCCTGCGCACTCACTTTCCTTTATCGAAATTGAACCCTATTGCTGGCTGGTCTGGGCCTGGCGTGTAGGAGTATAGTAGCCTCAGGTTGGCCCAAAGTATCTACTCCTAGGCCCAATTTAAGATATTGGCATGGGCCTCATGCAATTAGGAACGTCCAGGTAGCCCACGAGGCTCCAAGTGTTCGGCGCCATCTCATTGGCTCATGGCATGTGTGTGACGCAAGAGCTGCTTTCTCATGGGTCAGCGGCCACTCCTTGACATGATTGAGTCAGGGAAGGCTCACGTTGCTCTGTAACCAACTGGCGTGCTGCAACTGTCTGAGACCCCATTTATAAAAAATGTCAAGAGTAGGCCTCCAACGATTATGCAGGCCCACCTTCACTTAGGGCGGACGCGAGGCTTGCTGGGGGCCTATGCCCAGATTGTCTGTGTGCCCGAGGAGGGCCTCGCGAGAGCTCAATCCTCGCACTTTTTTTTTTTCCTTTTATGGGCGTTTGCAAATCCGAAAACAACATCGTTCCATCGTGCATTCTTGTGAGCGGACACACACACGCGCTCGATGATAGAGGAGGATGAGGGATAGGTGAGGAACAAGGATGAAAAGGAGTGAGGTGGAGGAGGGAGGAGGAGGAGGTTGGAGGGGTGGAGCAGGAGGGAGGAGGAGGGAGGAGGTAGGTGGAGGAGGAGGGAAGATGATGACATGGAGGGAGGAGTATGCGATTAGGAAAGTCGATCGACAAGTTGAGGTTGAGAGTGGGGACGTACGACGAAGGTTGTGCGCCATGCTGGTGGGTTGTGAAGAAGGGAACATATAAGTGGGAGAGCGGGATAGACACACGCTCGACGATGGGGGAGGAAGACGGACGAGAAAGAGCGAGGAGGAGGAGGAGGAAGGGGGAGGGAGGGGGAGGAGGGAAGATGATGATGATGGAGAGACCATGGAGTGAGGAGTATGCTATTGGGATAGTCAAGCGACCACTCGAGGTTGAGAAAAGGGATGTAAGGCAAAGGTTGGCGCCAAACGGTGGTTGGCCATGCAGGAGGGAGCACAGTACCGACAAAGTGGAATAAAACATAAGGTGGGAGGATGACGAGACGATGTAAGTGCAACCCATGAATCTACAAAATGATTAACTCAAATTACATTATTCTTTTATTTTTCATTTTTATTTTTCATTTTTAGGTCATTTGATTCAACTTGGTTGCCATAATCGCGACCATACACTCGACACTTTCGATGTTGAACGACATTCCGAATCATACAGAAATTGGCGATAGCATGTTGTTCGGGTCACTTTCCGTTGGCAGTCTTTTTAAAGGCAGTAAATTTTTCCTCATCGTGGTTTGCGTCAAATTCATCGGTTGAAGAGGAACTGGCTCTTTCAGGGTCCTGCTCTTGGTCGTCACGAAGACTGGGGTCATCTGCATAGGCCTCCTCATCCGCCTCCAATAGGTCATGCACAACAAAACGGTTGTTTCCTCGAAACCACCTGCCGCCTTTAGGCTTTTTGCCACCTGCTATGAAAATGAGGTCTACTACTTCGAGACTAACAACATCGTTCATTAAGGAAAATCAGTCAGTGTATCCAATGAAGTCCCTGCCTAAGCGATTTGTAAAGGTAGTGGGAACCACGTCTTTTACTACATCCAAACAAGATTGTTCGGTCATTTCTAATCCAGGAGTAACAAACATCTTGCTAAGGTAGGCTTGAAGGGTTTTCATGGTCTCGACCACTTGCTGCGTTTGATGTTGTTAAATTGACTCCTTGCCCTTGCAGCGGCATGTGGATCCATGCATTGTTTAATTAAGAGTTCTTCAAGGGTGGCAACCGAAGTGGCTTTAAACCACCATTTCAAATCTATCTTTGGGGCCCTAGCTCGCGTAGATTAGACTTCTAAGAAGCCCCGTACAATGGCCCGACATTCATTACCATGATCACGAACTGGGTCTATGTCCGAGTTCCTAGAACCTCAAAATAAGCTTTCATGGAGCTGATCCAAGATTCAGTTTCTTCCTTGCCGTCGTACTCGGACGGTTTCTTTACGGCCTTTCGATCCACATAGGAATCACCATAGCTGGGACCAGTGCCTTTTGGTTATGATCTGCAGTTGCATAATTTCCCACATTATCGCTTGCTTTAGCAACAACGAAATTTGCACCTTCTGCAGGTCCCGATAGGCTTGCCATCACACTCAAAGATGAAGAAGAAGAAGATGCAGTAAGAATGGCAGGACTAGTTTCAATAGCAGCTCCGGAACCAGGGGGTACAAGAAGAGGATTGGCCATTTTGGGTTTGTCGCAGCACAACAACCTCAATCGTCAAGTCACGACACTTGCCAATTATATCGGTCTGATCCTCCCGAAGTTTCCGCAATTTTGCAAATACTTCAGAGGACTGAGGTGTATGAATGATAGCGTTGAGGATAGGCTACAATTGTTCCCCACATCGTTCTGTGCTCGGTGAGGGAACAATTTCTACAACTGAATTTTAAAAAACAACTCCTTCCTCTCTTCCTCCATCTTCTTTCCCATTTAAGACCACCCCTCATAAAGTGTCTGTAGATACTTCGACAGATGGGTTGAAGAGGTGCCAACCAACAAGGGAATCAATCAGACTCTCAAAGAGTTCACTCCCTTTTCGCTTGGACGAACGCTCCATTTTGCAGTCCTTATCCACTCTAGACAGTCTCTTTCCCACTCTTCCTTTTCTCTCTCTCTTCTCTCTCTCTTCCCTTTGGTTACGGGTCTCCACTGACATTTAAAATGAACTAAGGGAAAACAAATCGAAAAGCTCAAGGAAAAAGAAGGTAGAACTCTTAGCCTGAGTGGCATTACATTTGGACTAAAGATCAAAAAAATAAATAACTAATTAATTCACATCAGAGGTCTGATCCAGCGACTCAGTCTGATAAGTCTGAATACGAGATCCTCTCGAGTCCAATCAGTCAGTTTCGTGAATGTACCCCAAATCAGACAATGAGTGACCATATACAACAATGCAGAATTGAGTGGTGTACATGGTGCGAGTCAAGCCACGAATTGTGCAGTCAAAGCATGTGAAGCGCCTCATCACTTCGACAATGGGTGTCCTAACCAGAAGAATAAAACTCTAGATCTCTGTCAGAAAAAGAATGAACAAATGTCTAACAGATTTGGATCCAAGGGTCCCTTCTTGCTTGGGCCCGATCCCACTGGGTCCCTAACGGTCCCACGTAGGTCGTGACCGAGTCCCAACCAACATGACTATCACATGGACTTACTTTTTGCCTCTACCGTAGTGAAAAACGAATTGCAACTTCCGCGGAATAGACAAGGGAAACTGGAAGAATAAAAAGAAAAATAAAAAACAGAAGTATTGTTATTCGGGTCTGCCAGACCATGCTTATTTAGGACCTTAAAGCTAGTACCCGAGAAGGCTTTGTTCTGTCTGGACCTATGAAGAGGTTATGAAGAGGCTACAAAGTRAGGGGTCGAGTTTTGATTGGCCTCTTGCAAGGGTCATACAGTAGAGGGACTGTGTCCATTAGCAGGTACCCAAATTACGGGTTGGCAGAGTAGGGGTCGCGAGGATTAGAGCAGGATCTTGGCAAGGGATTTTTTTTGAATTCCCACTACTGGTTGCTTCTATGTATCCGGGACGGCCGTAACTCGACATCTCTCTGAGTTCCGAAACCTGATGACATGCCGCCGGTACCGCGGACGGGCTGTTCATTTCGACTTCACACGATTGATGGTTCGCTGCGCTGCGTGACTGGGGAAGTTAAGTTATCTCCTTCCTCCCTCGTTGCGACGACCGCTGTTCCTCCTCCTCGTCTCCTTCTGCA
>BFEA01000884.1:109554-125297 GCA_003427395.1 Chara braunii | reverse complement strand
GGAAGAAGAAAGAGGCGAGGAAGAAGAAGGCAACCATAGCCGGGTGAGTGTTGACCAAGAGTTGACCGCAGTTGACCGGGAGTTGACAGGAGTCAACTGGGAGTTGACCGGGAGTTGACCGGGGGTTGACCGGGGGTTGACCGGGGGTTGACCGCGGCGTTGACCAAGGTGCAGACCGGCGTTCACTAAGCGTTGACCAAGCGTTGACCGGACCTGCTGACCGTCAGTTTGACCAACCTGGAGTTGGTATATTCTCGCCAAGTCTTCAGCCTATCTCCTCGCTCTATGGATGTGCACACACCCGGTGGTACTTGCTGAGTCTGTTTGTCTCTTCTTTCTGCATCGAGTCTCTTCTGTCCAGGTGTAGGAACTCTGTGTATGAAGAATAGGGCCTTGTTGACCCAACCCACACGGGCTGAGTAGGGCTAAGGACTGTGTCTGACGACTCGACTGTCCCGGAGGACACGAACCCTCCCAAGGACCGGTACTGACCGGCGGCCTTCTTGGTGTGGCACGGTAGGCCCAAAATCCGAGCTGTGGGCTGCACAACGGGCCGTCTAAGTCTTGAGAGGACTTGCTGATCGCGTCGTCCTGTCTGCGACGTTAAATAATTCCTGAGGAGTTACGGGGGATCTCCTTAAATGCCTCCTGATCAGCAGTGAGTCCTGCAGTGACAGCCATACTTTAGGTTAGTGACCCTAGTTGACAGGATCCTATCCGGATTCTGTGGTCCATCGGTTGAGTCAGTTAGGGGGTAGAAGTCTGAGTGGTGAGGAGTGGAACTATTGTCCAGTTGTACACCTGACACCATGGTTGATACCCGTAGTGGGAAGAGTACTACCCCTTACACCCACGCTCAAGAGGAGCAAGCCGCCGCCATTTTAAGAGAGAGAAAAGAGAAAAGGGAGAAAAAGGAGCTCCTTCAGCAAGCGAAGTTAAAGATAATAGCGGAGGAGCAGGCGGCGAAGAAGAAAAAGTTGGAGGAGGAGATAAGGAGAGTACAACAGGAGGAGGAAGATAAGATGAGGGCTGCAGTAAAAGAGGAAGAGATAGAGGAGGAGCAGCTAGAAGAAGAAGAACATGCCCTCGAAAGGAGGCGTATGGGAGAAAGAGGAGCGAGCAGTGGCACGAAGCAGGATGACATGTGGGTGGAGAAGAAGATATCAAAATGGGTGGCTCAGGAGGTGATGTTGTATGTGCCTCAGGAGGAGAAGGAAGCAGCACCAAGGGAGATCGAAGCAGTGAGTGATCCCCTGGAATGCCAGACGATAGAAAATGAGAAAAAGTTGGAGTGGAAATTACACCTGGCGAGAGAGAAGAAGAAGAGGATGGAGGAGGCTAACCGGATGGCCAGGGAAGTGGAAAGCTTGCATTCATGTAGGCAAGAGGTAGAGGCCCAGCCTGACATACAGGCTAAGTTGGACAAGATCCTTGGGAGCATTGAGCTCCTAGGCCGTGCCTGGATTGAACATCATCAGTCTGTTAGGGGCCAAGACATGGCCCTCCATTCCATTCGGACCGGGTTTCGAGAGTTTGCGCGCGACGTAGCGACTCACGTTGGGACCGAAGTGAGGAGACTGAAGGAAGGCGCAAAGAAATTTTGTGCAGGCGTCATTGAGGGCGCCAAAGTAGTAGCCGCGTCAGAGAGTGAGGGTCGTACCTGTAAAGAGCCTGTTAAGCTCAAATTCCCTGACTCTTATGGCGGGAAAAAGGAGGAGAATTTTGATAATTGGGAGGCTAGCGTCAACAACTATGTATATTTACAACATATTTTACCTGAGGAACAAATCCTCGTAGCCTTCCATGCCTTGAAGGATGAAGCGGCTAGTTTTGCCAGGTCCCTCGCGCGAGTAGCCAGTTGTGAGAACAACATGGTTGCATATTCCAAAATTACCCCCCTTCCTCGTTTCTTCAAACTCCTAAGAGTGAGGTTCGCTGACGCCACGAGAGGCGTCAGGGCCTCTGATAAGCTGCAAACGATCCACTCTAGGCAGTGGAAGAGTGCAAGAGCACTCAAGCCAGTGATGGATGGCCTAGTAGCCGTCCCAGACCACGGGGTCACTGAGACCCAGTTAGTTAACTTATTTTATCGTGCCATGTCAGAGCCCCTGCGATGGCATTTCCTTGAAAAGACCGAACAGGCCCACATTACGTATGATGCGTTAAGTAGAGAAGTGGTTCTGTTTGAGGCAAAATCCATGCCAGTTTCCACTTTCTGGCACAAGGATTTGGATAAAGGAAAAAAGTGAAAAGGACGTACCCTCTCGGGTCAGGTTAGGGCCAAGGATCATCTGATCCTTACTTTAGATGAGGGTGGTACAGATGAAGTCCCATAGAGTCAGATTGAGTGGGGGCTAGAGGAGGATGGCAGTAGTGTAGGTCAGGGGAGGACGTACGCTGCTGTCGCGGCTGGAGGGAGGCTGCAAGGTAGAGGAGGAGGCCAAGGTCAAGGGGGCCGGGCCACGGGACGTCGAGGTCCAGGTGCACAGGGGGTTGGCGGCCAAAAGAACCGCCAAGAGGGAGGTAGGGGTCAAGGTCCCCTGCCGAATCGTTCGGGTCCCAGTCGATCCCTACAGCGAAGAGGTGGAGGATCACCTCAGAGGAGAGGAGGTTGGCACCCAGGTTGGCCACAGGGCCGGCCTTGGAAAAATTTGGGCTTGGACCAGAGAGTGTGGCAACAACGTATGGACCAGGGGCAGTGCCTTTACTGCGGTGACCCTGCCCATATCATTAAATATTGTCCAAAGTATCGGGAAACCCGTTTCGCTGCCCAAAGGTCAAAAGGCAGCCGTCGGTAGGGGTCGTAACTGCCCCTACCACTAGGCCATGTGGGGAAGTGTGCGCGCACCACCACGAAACTCCCACACCACATGAGCCTATGGCAGAGGTTGCAGGCCAGTGCCTAGTTAGCTGTCCAGAAACTGCCTGTGTTAGAGTCTCTCTAGGCACTTCCCTTACCGGATTGGCATAAGAATTGAAGGAGAGGATGCCGATCTGGGCCAAAATGAAGAAAGAGAGTAAGGGACAACTAGTTTTAGTACATTTAAAAGTGTTCAAGAGTAGAGTGGGGGACCTCATAGATACAGGGGCTACCCGTAGCTACATCAGCCGTAGAGCGTTGAAGAAACTAAGGCTAGGTTTGAAAGTCCAGAAATTGGAAGACCCATAGTCAGTGTCCTCGCAGACAATTGCACGATGCGTGTCGAGGACTATGTAGAGGGAGTCCAGGTGTATCTTCGCCTAGAAAAGGATGGGAAGGTGGAAAAAGTTCTCCATTCCCTGACTCTCCTCGTAGAAGACAACCTCCCTTTCGATATAGTCCTAGGTATGGACTGGGGAGAGGCAGCAGGGGCCACACTCCACTTAAGAGAGCATGAGTGTAGGATCCCTAGTCCGCCAGGCGAGGTCAAGATTGCCCGCCTGTTCCATGTGTTAGGGGTAGACAACTCCCTGGCACATTGCTGTCTCAGTGCTCCCGCGTTTGCGTGGTTAGTGAGAAAGGAACAATTAGAGGAGCAGGACTTCGTAGCCTACGTGAGGCCTGTCACTGAGCCTAGAAAAGATGAGCCAATGGACCCAACCATTGCCAAGCTGCTGGAAGAGTTTAAGGACTTAGCAAAGCCGCCGACAGGATTGTGCCGCGACCGATCCAGCACCGTATAGAGATAGAGCCTGGCAGTAGGACTCCTAAGGGAGAAGTTTATAGGATGTCCCCAAGGGAGTTAGAGGAGTTGCGCAAGCAGTTGGATGAGCTCCTCCAAACGGGTTGGATTAGACTCAGTTCGCCTCCTTTTGGAGCACTAGTGTTATTTGTCCCCCAAAAGGAGGGAGAGTAACATATGTGTACAGATTATAGGGGTCTAAATGCTATTACGGTAAAGAATGCTGAACCGTTGTCTAGGATAGACAATCTCTTAGATCGGGTGCAGGGCTGCAAATATTTTTCGAAGATAGATTTGAAGTACGGGTATCATCAGATAGAGGTTCATCCTGATGACCAGTACAAGACTGCCTTCCGGACTAAATATGGGCATTATGAGTTCATAGTGATGCCCTTTGGACTGACCAATGCGCCGGCCACATTTCAGCGTTGTATGAATGATGTGTTTAGACCTTGGTTAGATAGATGCGTCGTATTTATTTAGACGATATCTTAGTTTTCAGTAGGACCCTCCAAGGGCATCAAGGTCATTTGAGGCAGGTCTTGGAAAAGCTGAGAGAGGCTAACTTCAAGATCAATGCGAAGAAGTGCACGTGGGCCAACACACAAGTTTTGTATTTGGGCCACGTTTTAGATGGAAATGGGATTAAGCCTGAGGACAGCAAGATAGTGGTGATTCGAGATTGGCCGACGCCCTGCACACTGACAGAATTGCGGTCGTTCTTAGGCCTAGCTAACTACTATAGAAAGTTTGTGAGGAACTTTTATACTATCGCCGCTCTCCTTCGCAGGTTGCTAAAGAAAGAAGCGATCTGGACGTGGGACAAATATTGTACATCCGCGCTTAAGAAGTTAAAACGTGCGCTGATAGAGTACCCTGTCCTCGAGGTAGCAGATCCGTCCTTGCCATTCGTCGTCACCACGAACTCGAGTCAGTATGGTATAGGCGTCGTGTTGCAGCAGGACGACGACAATGGCTATAGACCCGTAGAGTTCATGTCTGCGAGGATGCCCTCAGAGAAGGTAGCTACCTCGACTTACGAGAGAGAACTCTACGCTCTCAGGCAAGCTTTGGAGCACTTGAAGCATTACCTGCTTGGAAAGCACTTCAAGGTTTATTCAGACCATGAGACCCTTAGGTGGCTGAAGACGCAGGCCAAGATGACACCTAAGTTGACTAGGTGGGCCGCTAAAATAAACAAGTATGACTTTGAGCTCAAGCTTATCAAAGGCAAGTACAATGTAGTTGCGGATACTCTAAGTAGGAGATCAGACTACTTTGGAGCTATAGTTCACTACCTGGATTTAGGGACAAACCTGCAAGAGAAAGTAAGACAGGCGTATGCACAGGACCATATTTATGGTGACCTCCTCAGGAAAGTTAAGGAGGCCCCAAAAACCGAACCACATTACCGCACTACAGAGGGGTTACAGTTCGAGAAGACCGGAGTAGCAGACCATCTGTGCATTCCTAATAGCGCGGAGATCCGTAGTTTAATCCTAGGGGAATGCCACGACACAGAGGGACATTTTAGTTGGCAAAAGACTCTAGCCAATCTGATGCATGCGTACACTTGGCCAGGAATGAAAGCTGACTGCATAGAGTGTGTTCGCCGTTGCAAAGTCTGTCAGAGAAATAAGACAACTACGCGTGCCCCTCTAGGTCTTCTTCGACCCTTGCCTACACCCAATCAGCTTGGCAACTCAGTATCCATTGATTTCATGGATGCTAGTGCTAAGAGTAGTCACAGTAAGAGCCAAGTCATGGTGATAGTTGATAGGTTTAGCAAATACGCAGTTTTTGTTCCTTTGCGTGCAGAGGCACGTACTGATTTAGTAATCCATAAGTTCTTTGATCATTGGGATTCCGATGTCTATAGTTAGCGATAGAGACACTCGGTTCACTGGTCAGAACTGACAGGAATTGATGAAAGTCTATGGGTCAAAGTTGCTAATGTCATCTGGCCGTCATCCAGAGACCAACGGTCAGACTCAGCAAATGAACAAAATCCTGCAACAAGTTCTGCGCATGTATATTAGACCGGATCAGATCATTTGGGATGAGATGTTGCCCAAGGTAGCAAGTGCATATAACAATAGCGTGCATTTAGCCACCTGTCGTACTCCCAATGAGTTGCACAAGTCCTTTAGACCACGCAGACCGTTTGAAGGACTTAACTGGGATCAGATTCATAGGCTACCGCTCGGTACTAGGGAGTTTGCGATGCAGCACGAGAAGGAGTTAGCTACCGTCGTTGAGAACCTCAAGAAAGCCCAACACAAAATGATAGAACAGGCTAATAAGCACCGTCGCCCGTCAAAGTTCCAAGTAGGCGACCTTGTCTGGGTCAAGTCCAAAGAATTTGCTCCTGAGGAGAACATTTCGCAGAAGCTACTGCCCGCATACAGAGGACCGTGGCCGGTTCTAGAAGTTAAGGGCGGAGAGGATGGGCCGTCCTACACGATAGAAATCCCAGCACACCTCCACACCTACCATGTGTTTCATGCATCAAAGTTGTTGTCGTGTGTCACAAGCCAACAATTTCCATCAAGAAGATCCATGATCCCTCTGGACATGGATGGAAGGTATGACATTGAGGGCATTGTGGGCAAAGACGTATTCAGAATAGGAGGTAGAGGTCATCCACAGAAGCAGTATAAGGTCCGATTTGCTTATCAGGAACCCAAGGACGACCGCTGGTTTACGAGGACCGAACTTCTAGAAACAGCCCCCGACGTAGTTAGAGCCTACGAGAGAGAGAAGAAGGGTAAAAATCCGGTCTTGGACTGAATTATTCTCGGAGGACCTCGAATTTAGGCCGGCGGGAGTGAAATGGCATTCACCTGTTAGCAGTAGCGAATGCAGATGCCAGGGCTTGATCCCCAGTCTTTACGTTACCTATGTACAGTACCTGTGTCGACCCCGAGAGTTGAACCCGCGACCTGTGCATTCGCAACAGTTGGTAGGATGTCGTAGGTCCGTAGGTTGTAGAAGTTCGATCTGTAGACCTGTTGGATAGAGGTCTCAGTGAGTCCTAGAGGTTGTAGCTGTAGGCGTCCTGAAGGGTCAAGGTCGTAGCTGCTACAGTCCTGAAAGGTCAAGGTCGTAGCTGCTACAGTATTTGAAAGGCCAGGTCTGCAGACTTCCGGAAGGTCCCAGTAGTGGCCTTTCGAAGTTTGCTCACGTGTAGACAAAGGCAAGTGGGCAAGTGGTGAGCCCAACTGCGGTACGTCGGCAGTGCGACTGCATCAAGTCGGCAGTGCGACTGCATCGAGTTGGCAGTGCAAACCCATGCAGTCAGCGGTACCGGTCCCAGTCAGTCACAGTCCA
Source organism: Chara braunii (assembly GCA_003427395.1). Lineage (NCBI taxonomy): Eukaryota > Viridiplantae > Streptophyta > Charophyceae > Charales > Characeae > Chara > Chara braunii. The sequence goes on along the minus strand of BFEA01000884.1, from coordinate 118,305 downwards.
GTCAAGAAAGTACCGTGTGGGACTGTGTGCACCAGGGGCATGGGAAAGGGGCAGACCAACGAGCTACAGAAGTATAGATCAAGAGGCAGCGCCCAGCCATTCATTCCTTCCTGCATAAGCCATGCGGAAGCGCTGCTTGAGCGACTTGTGCAAGGTGGTCTGCAGAGCGCCCGAAGACGAAGTGGGCAGAGTAGAGGTTGTATAGCCATAGCCAGCAGGGTGGAGCGGTCATAGCCGCCATAGGTGGTAGTCGAGTGTAGTGTGTGGATGTGTGTGATACAGAGAGTCGTGTGCGGGATATCCAGGGTGATCCTGAGTTGAGTGTGTGTAAACAGCGGAGTTGAGCACAGTGACGAACAGAGAGTTGTATGGCGCTGATGCGCCATAGCCTGTGGACGCGAGCATGTATCTGAGCTGTGTTTCCGACTTCCATATCTCTGAGCTCTGAGTGGGCGCTGAGCGCCAGTGTGACTTGCCATCTGTTTGCGTGAATGCGTAGTGGAAAAGAAAGCGAGTCTGATTGCAATTGATGTTAGGCGAGAAGAGTGATTTTCATCATCAAGAGACTTCACCACTGTCAGTTCTTCTGCTGTCATGATCATGGCTTTCACACTTTTGCTAATTGTCTGGTGCCTATATGCAGGCTGGTCACTCCAGCTCATTGTGCTTGTCAATTGTTTTTCTCCAATACGGTTCCCTTGAATACAGCTCTTGCTAACCTCAAACGTTTCCGGATGACATGCGAAATCCCCACTCCCACCTTCTCCCCCATCTCCTCTCCCTTACACCTGCCACCTCCCCTTCCGACCTTTTCACTTTTTCTCATACCCCACCCCGCTGCTCTAATTTCTTCTGCATGGAATGGAATGCAGTTGTATTTTTTGAGCTCAAACACTGGAAAGCAAAGACCAAGAGGCAAAGTGTGAAGGGGTGGACCTTCCTTATGCTTGAGAATGCCATGCCAGGACAGATCAGCATTCCACTGTGAGTACCGCCCATCCATGAATGCTAAACCCTAAACTCTGGATACTGAATGCTAAAACAGACCTGAGCCCCTAGACCCCGAAACGCTCAAATGTACCCCATTGACATCTAAGCTGATGATTTTTTCTTTGGATGGTTTGGCAGTTAGCGGGACCAGCCTAGTGACTGCAGGGTTGGTGCAGGGAGCCCCCTTGCCCCCCCCACGTGGACCTCATTGTGAGTGTCTGCGCACTGAATGGAAGTTTCCCGGCCGCTTTGGGGTCCATTAATTGACGGGCGACTTGGACTGCTGCCTCAACCCTGCAATCCCCCCCCTGAAGGTGTCTCAGACCGCGGGGGACTAGGCTGCGCTGCTCTGGTCTCCTTTTTCGCCCACCTTTCTATCAGTTCTTGAGTGTATGCTTGCCAGTGAAAAGCAACCTGACTGTTTCCCCACAGAATAGATGGGGCAATTTTTCTTACAAAAAAAAATAAAATTATAAGCTATACGGCATACTGACTGAGCACACAGATCAAGGGGGAACCGGGAGAAAGTAATGAAGCAAGAATTGTTAGGTGACTGACCGAAACACTATCCAACAGAGCATCAACATGTTTCCATACACATGCAAAATGCCAAAGAAGACTTGGATAGGAAATCCACACCAAACCGGACTGAGATATGCATACAGGAAGCTCAAAACTCAGATAGAATTGAATGAAAACTCAATTCATAGTCCCCGTCTCTGTCAACTTCAATCAATGTCACAAAGGACCCAAGAGTCTCAACGGAGTGTAAACAACCTTGAACAAACTGAAATCATGGCTTCTACAAGCCTCCGGAGTCCTCCTCCTCCCTCCGTCATCATCCTGTCCACTTCTGGCTATGGGCCTCAGTCCAGCACAACAGCGCCCAGCCTCATAACCCTGCAGACCACCACCATGCAATGACTTGCTGATTCTGTGGGCTGCTGCTCGTCCCACCGACGCTGTAACATAGGTAGGTTAGATTCGCGATTTTGTTTCGCTGAGGGCTAACCGGAGATATCTGCCTGTTGGGGAAATTCGTGAGGTACATATCGGTAAATTCGGAAAAATTTCAGGCCCGCACTAACTTGAATTTCCTACAGCTACCCTTACCACGAGTATCAGACCCGGGCTACAACTAGGACAGACGGGCCTACGGGCCTATGCTGTTAGACTGGTCCTATAGCCTATAGCCGGGCCGGGTAGGGAGAGGCCCTAGAGGCCGAAACCGAAATGGTACCGGTCAGTCCAGTCAGTCCGGTCTAGGTCGTGTCTAGGCTAGGGTAGACAATGAATAGAATTGGGAAGTCTGTTCAGGACCTTTTGCAGTAGGTACCGTGCACATCGCGGGGATGCAACGCATGAACTGGAGTGGTACAGCATCAGCATTGAAGGAGACAGACATAGCCAGACCCTCGAAGCATCGGCCATAGCTGGGACCTTCGCTGTTCTGCGACAGCACGCGGGGTTGTCTAGAGGTCTGGGCTATCTGAGGTCTGCTGGGAGCAGGAGAAGTTGGTGCCCTGCTAAACCCTCCTCAGTAGTAGGGTTTCAGGGTAGTGGCGCTGCAGCCATAGCTGCAGGTTGCATCCTCAGAGAGCATCTTTGTCAGGAGAGGTGGCGCTGCTGAAGATCTCTTCACCTGGGAGGCCGTTTGGCACTCCATCTTCATCAGAGACTGTGGCGCTGGTCTTCGTCTTCATCCTTTGAGAGGCGCTTGGCCTCAAAGGCCTGTTTCCTGGTTGCGCTTCCCTCTGGAGGCAGGATCTAGGTGGCGCTTGTTGTTTTGGGGGCTCAGGGGTAGTGATAGCGGTTATTCAGGGTTGGGGGAAGAAGCGCTGCTCATTGCTGAGCAGCACACCATGGTGCTGGGGCTATTCTGACAAAAAGATATTTTGAGTTTAATAAACAGTATTGGTACTGTGTGTGGACTATCTTTGCTTCATTGTTTTCTGGATGTGATCTACTCGACTTTCCTTTGTGACTGGTTGTGAGGATTCTGTGGACCGATTCACACTTTCAGTGTACTCTATCATACCACATGGTTAAGTCTTCCATTGTGTTTCTCTCTCCCTGTGCAGTGTGATACTCCCATCCTCTCCCCTTCCTTTTGTGTATGTATGGGCATACCTGGAAGTCTATGCGAGTTAGTGTTGGTCTTATGACAACAAGCAACTAGGTTCATAACAGTTGGTACCAGAGAAATTGGATTCAGTCAGTGATGCAGAGATGAGTTGGAGCAACTACCGTCATCTGGCAAGACACTGGAGTTGAATCTCACAGCGATTTGTCATGTTCTGTGTTGGCGATAGTGAGGATGGTAGTGACAAGTGTGTGGCGAGAGGTACTGGACAGAGGGTGATGCACTTCTGCTCATAATCTACAGAAGTGAGTGGCGATCCATTCTCAGAGGCCTGGGAGGCTCTGAGGAGGCTAATTTGAGCATGACGATTCATTTGAGATTGGCGATTTGCAAGGAACTGAGCCCCTAGAGTGTTGCGATTTTGGGATTGGGTCAGGATCCCCAATTCCCAAGCAGCGAAGTGCAGGTTTGAGCCACACTGCATTGAGTTTCTCCGTTATTGTCATCTGGGAGTCCAGGTTCATTGAATCTGTCAGTTGGGGGTGAAGCGCAATAGTGAGATCTACATGATGACCAAGCTTCGGAGAATTCTGGACATAGGAACACTGGGAATAGTCAAGAGGAAAAACTGGCGAGATGGGTTTCAGGAGACAGCCATATCCAGAGTTTCATCCTTCTCTTTTAGTGAGGTCCCTGAAGTAAGTGTGTTCCTTACTCTACTCTGTGTGGCGATTCTTGGGCTATTTTAAGATTAGCGAAATTTGGCCTGTTAGTCTATAGACAGTTGAAAATCGAAATTCTGACTGTGAGACAGCCATAGCCAATTTCTCCTACCTATCTTCTTTGACTTCTACTAACCCTGTTTGACCCTCTCTCTGACTCAATTTTCATATGTGACTGTTTTACAGTGTTGCGATTCATACTTTACTGTGAATTAGATTGTTCAGGGTCATACTGTCAGTGATAATGGAAATTTGAATTTTGTGCTGCCATAGTTAAAGCTTGGTCAGGCTAGGTTCTGACCGTCGGAATTCAGTTTTGTATGTCCCTGGTAAGTCGCAATTCAGTGTTTGGTCTGAATCTGAAATTGCACTGTCAGATTTGGTGTATTAAGTTAGTTACAATGAAATTTGTACTTCGCCATACCCTGGGTATGGCATACAGGGTCATTTAGTGGTAGGGTCAGCAAGGTAAGTCTAAAAATAGAGCACTCAATAAATCGTTACATCTTGGTTATCTATAGGTACCTTTCAGTCACTCTGTCTAATTACTACTTACCACTAATCAGTCCAAGACTGCATCCTGTCAGTGGGTGATATGGGAATTGAAGTAATTGCACTCAATTGAGGTGTCAGGGCAGTGAATGGAAAATCGTGAAAGTGATTTTTGCAGAGTTTGCTCTAAGCTGACACCTGACCCTCAAGCGATCTGCAGAGACTGAATGGTTGTCTACTGATACTAACCAACTTCTTTCTCCAGTCAGGCGACAACAATTGGGCGAGTACTGAAGAGAAAACCCAATTCCCGTTAACTTACCTTTCTATTTCCTATTTTGTTTATCTTATCTGTTTTGTGGGTTTTTCAAAATGTCTGGCACTGAAAAGGGAGAAGTTTCTGAAGAGAAGCCTCAACTTCCTCTCTCCCCTTTGGAGGCTGAACTGCTTGTTGAGGAGGAAAAATTATGAATACAAGCAGCAGTTGAGGCTTTGAAGGAAGAGAAGAGGCGTTGAGAGGAGGCAACTTTGAAAGAGGACAGACGAAAACTTCTCGTGGCAGACATAGAGAAGATCAGGGTGAGCGGATCTTCCAGTCAGTACAGTAAGGACATGGCGGAGTTCGTCCTCCTACATGATGATATCCACCGGTCCTACTTTACTAAGTGGGATGCGAGGATTACCAGTCTAAAGGACGGTCACTCAGCGCTTTCTAAGAAGTTGGATGACATCTCCTGCAAACTGGATCCACTCTTCACACACCTTAAGATCCCTTCAGCCCTGATCATTCCTGCACCTCCTAGGAGTCCCAAGACGGACCCCCAACACACCCTACAATCCAGACCCCCATCTGCAGCCTCTACACCCAAATCAACAGCCGCCTCACAACCCTCAGGTCCATTTGACCTGCAGCGGCCCAAACTGACCCCTCCACCCATGTTCTTTTGTGAGGACCCCAAGGTGGATGTTTCAGATTGGGTCACTGCACAAAGAACCTACCTGAGTGGGTTCAAATGTGACGAGGATGTGAAGGTGAGTACCATCCTTACTCGTCTGGAGAGGACAACATCGAAATGGTGCACCTCCACCTCCAACAAGCAAGGATTGGAAATGTATGAATGGGCGCAAAGACTCGGGGTGTCTGGTTTTGTGCAGGTTCTCAATGACCGGTTTGCAGACAAGGAGAAGGCCAGGAAGGCGGCAGACAAAATTGTCCGCCTGGCCAGAAAAAGTGGGATGACTCCTTGTCCAAACTGTACTCAACCTTTGAGAGTTTGACATTGACTCTTGGGTTGTAGATGAGTGAGCAGGATCAACTCATTCATTTCTTGAGAGCAGTGCTTGGAGAGTACCAGCTTGCACTATTCTCTCAGGGCCACAAGGAGTGGCGGTCCTTTGGCAGAGCAGCCCTGGATCTGGAGTCCACGCTTCATATGCAGGAAGCACCTTCTGAAGGAAGGAAGAGACCCTCCTCAAAGGGGTGAAGAAAGAGGAAGGGTGCTCTCTTTGCTGCAACTTTTAGTTTAGAAGATGAGGCAGCATCTCAGAGTGGGACCTCTCCATCTAAGACTACCCCATCCTCTGCTGCAGATCCAGTTGTTCTTGCCCTGGCTGATGCTCTGATGGGCCTTGCAAACGGAAAAGCCCCGACCCAGAGAGCATCAACCGGCAACAAAGGGAAAGGTAGGGGACGTACCTCTTCCCCTACGGCCCAGAGGGTTCCATTACCACGAGATGTCCATTGACCAGCTGACCCGCTTGATGCTTCCACCTTCCCTCGGGATACACTGGGGATCCAGGACGGAGTACGAAGGAAGAGGAAGGACAAGGGAGTCTTGCCTGAGGGGCGAGGGGGACCACTTTCGGAAGGATTGTCCCAGCATGCCTTGCAGGCCTTCCGACCATAGTTCAAAAAACTAGAGTGGAGAGAGGTGGAATCAACAGCTCCTTCCATCTGTCCTGATTCATCTTCCGATGAAGTTGAATCTTCACCATCTCTCACTGATTCTTTTATGGGAGCTGCAGCATCAGGGTCCTTCACTGATGAGGACACTGATGTGGATGAGACGTGGGAGGAGGATGAATCCCAGATCCTTGCTGATTTTTTCCTGTCTCTGCAAGAGAAGAAAAAGCACAGGCTGGATCTCATCCAACTTCGACCCTCCATCCTGGGAGCCAGGTTCAAAGGGCTCTTAGACTGTGGGGCTACTCGCAACTTTATGTCTCCCAAGATAGTCAGCAAGTTGCACTTGGAACAAAGATTGGTAAAGCTGCGAGAGCCAATTGAGGTTCGCATAGGCGACTCATCTACAGTTAGGATCACGCCTGCATTGAAAGGTCTACTTGTAGTCTTTGACAGACAGGGAGAGATTAGGCAACACCTGAATTTCTAACTGTTCCCCAATGTACCCTTTGACCTTGCTTTCTCCCTACAGTGGCTTGAGGCCACCAGCCCTAGGATGGAGTGGCGGATCCCTAGGGTTGAGCTGCCTGACCGGCGAGGGGAGTATCGCCCATGTATGCTCGCTGATGAGTACCATCCGGTCAACAACTGTTATTGTATGCGGGCCCATGAGTTTTTTCAGCTCTCATGCAAGACTGGCCACACCCATTTGTTTGTAGCTTATGTTAAACAGACTGATGTGGTGACTGCTCCCTATCACTCTCAAATTCAGCATGTGGTTGACCAGTTCTCAGACCTTATGCAGGAGCCTACTGGACTTGTCCATAGGCAGAGTAAGCATAAGATCGAGCTCCTGCATGGTGCGGTCTCTCCCAAGGGCCGGATCTACAAGATGTACCCTGTTGAACTTGATGAGCTCAGGAAACAGCTAGAGACCCTGACCAACAAAGGTTGGATACGTCCCAGTACATCTGAGATTGGGGCGCCAGTTCTCTTTGTACCCAAAGAGAATGGTGAGTTGAGAATGTGTGTGGACTACAGGGGACTCAACAAGATCACGAGGAAGTCTGCAGAGCCTCTTCCCCTCATCGATGATTTGTTGTACATGGTGCAGGGTTGCACTATCTTCAGCAAAATCAATCTCAAATTTGGCTACACCAGATTGAGATGGTTGAAGGCGATGTCCACAAGTTAGCTTTCAAGACCAGGTATGGTATATATGAGTATCTGGTTATGCCCTTCCATCTTTGCAATGCCCCTGGCACTTTCCAGACAGAGATGCATCGCATCCTCAGGCCTTACCTGGACAAGTTTATACTTGTCTATCTGGATGATATCCTTGTATTCATTCACATTGTCCAGGAGCATGCGCAACATCTGGCTCTTGTCCCCCAGGTCTTACATGACAACCAGTACAAGGTCAACAAAGAGAAGTCCTCTTTTGGAGTGAACTTTGTTGTCTATCTGGGTCATGTCATCTCAGGAGAGGGGTTGGCTCCTGAGGCAACGAAAGTTGCTGCTGTTCAGGACTGGCCGAAGCCTTTAACGGTCCGTGATGTTCGGTCTTTCCTGGGTCTTGCTTCTTATTACAGGACGTTGTAGGGGCCGTACCCTGAAGGACTTTCGAGCCTCGGTCGACCCCACTGCGGGTCCCACTTGGCTCGGCCCGCCCACGCTCACGCTCAGGGCGCGGGTCGTTTATCCCAGGGGCATCCCCACCTAGTGCTTTGAGATGGATGGGAATGGGCCTTTTGAGAGAGGGCTTTACATTGGGGGATGTAGCTCCGCTCTCGCGTCAAGATGGTAGCTCTTTGGGCACTCGTGGCGTTTTCTCGATTCGGTTAAGTCTGACCAGGCAATTGCTCCTTCCAATACGCAAGCAGTCCAGGGGGTTCATTGAGAGTTTGTCTTCTTATCGTGCGCAGGCCAAGCGTCATCCATTGGGCCACGCACCTCTTCACTAGCCTAGCGGCTCGGGGCAGCCCCGGCGGCATCCTTAGGGTAAGGCGGCGTCGCCCGGACCCCTAGCCACTATATTTTTTTTGCGAGAGCCACTAGCATCGCATCACCTATCCAAGAACGCCCTTAGTCTTTTCAGGGGTCGCATTGCACATGGGAGAGACAATCCATTCAACCTTCACACAAACCACGTCCATACATCAATCATCCGCCCAAGCGTCCGGCCTCAACTCATCCCACATCCATTGCTTAAGCCGGATCCCAGCCAATCTCCCATCCTAGTCCTCATCCGCGGGTCTAGCCCCGTCCAAATCGTCCCTAGCTACTCACCTGCACAAGACCATACAATACAGATGACAAAGCAGGATCCCCATTGGGGTCAACATATCGGCCCTTCCCGCAAGCCTAAGTTTCCTTTTCCCCTCCATGATCCCTTGTTTTTGCCCCTTCTTTCCTCAAGCAAACCATGCAGCCACCTTAGTCATGCAGTCGGGGAGATGGTTGAGTCAAACTGACCTCGTCCAAAAACAGCACTCCTTTTTGTTTTCACAAATGTTCCCAATAGCCTCATATCCTTTCCTTCTTGGTGGCACAAGGGACCG
>BFEA01000884.1:84565-109310 GCA_003427395.1 Chara braunii | reverse complement strand
AAGAAACTTCACATCCTAATCGACTTTGCTTCTTGACTTACCCCAACCGATCCTACCTGAGGTCCCGTGCGTCCCCCTTGCGACTCCCCCCCCCCCCGGCCCTTTTAAGACTCTCGGGTGGACGGGCGTAGGTGATGAAGGAGGAAGGAGGGTTGAGGGTGGTCGGCTATGGTGGACGAGTGTGGGAGATGGAGGAGGAAGAGGGGTTGGAGGGGTCCGGCTATGGTGGACGGGTGTGGGTGATGGAGGAAGGAGAAGGGTTGGGGAGGTCCGGCTATGGAGGAAGGGTCAGGGTGATGGAGGAAGGAGAAGGGTTGGGGAGGTCCGGCTATGGAGAATGGACGTGGGTGATGGATGAGGAAGAAGGGTTGGGGAGGTCCGGCTATGGAGGATGGACGTGGGTGATGGAGGAGGAAGAAGGGTTGGGGGGGTGGTCAGCTATGGTGGACAGGTGTGGGTGACGGAGGAGGAAGGAGGGTTGGGGTGGCCGGCTATGGTGGATGGGTGTGGGTGATGGAGGAAGGAGAAGGGTTGGGGAGGTCTGGCTATGGAGGAGGGACGTGGGTGATGGAGGAGGAAGAAGGGTTGGGGGTGATCGGCTATGGTGGACGGGTGTGGGTGATGGAGGAGGAAGAAGGGTTGGGGGTGATCGGCTATGGTGGACGGGTGTGGGTGATGGAGGAGGAAGAAGGGTTGGGGGTGTGGTCGGCTATGGTGAACGGGTGTGGGTGATGGAGGAAGGAGAGGCGCTGGGCAGGTTTGGCTATGGAGGATGGACGTGGGTGACGGAGGAGGAAGAAGGGTTGGGTGTGATCGGCTATGGTGGACGAGTGTGAGAGTTGGCGGAAGGAGAAGGGTCGGGGAGGTCCGGCTATGGAGGATGGACGTGGGTGATGGAGGAGGAAGAAGGGTTGGGGAGGTCCGGTTATGGAGGATGGACGTGGGTGATGGAGGAAGAAGGGTTGGGGGGTGGTTGGCTATGGTGGGCGGGTGTGGGTGATGGAGGAAGGAAAAGGGTTGGGGAGGTCCGGCTATGGAGGATGAACGTAGGGGATGGAGGAGGAAGAAGGGTTGGGGAGGTCCGGCTATGGAGGATGGACGTGGGTGATGGAGGAGGAAGAAGGGTTGGGGGTGATCGGCTATGGTGGACGGGTGTGGGTGATGGCGAAAGGAGAAGGGTCGGGGAGGTCCGGCTATGGAGGATAGACGTGGGTGATGGAGGTGGAAGAAGGGTTGGGGAGGTCCGACTATGGAGGATGGACATGGGTGATGGAGGAGGAAGAAGGGTTGGGGGGTGGTCGGCTATGGTGGACGGGTGTGGGTGATGAAGGAAGGAGAAGGGTTGGGGAGGTCCGGCTATGGAGGATGAACGTGGGTGATGAAGGAGGAAGAAGGGTTGGGGGGTGGTCGGCTACGCCAGGCTGGTGTGGGTGATCGCGGAAGGAGAAGGGTTGGAGAGGTCAGGCTATCGAGGATGGACGTGGGGGATGGAGGAGGAAGAAGGGTTGGGGAGGTCCGGCTATGGAGGATGGACGTGGGTGATGGAGGAGGAAGAAGGGTTGGAGGGGTGGTCGGCTATGGTGGACGGGTGTGGGTGACGGAGGAGGAAGGAGGATTGGGGGTGGCCGGCTATGGTGGACGGGTGTGGGTGATGGAGGAAGGAGAAGGGTTGGGGAGGTCTGGCTATGGAGGATGGACGTGGGTGATGGAGGAGGGAGAAGGGTTGGGGAGGTCCGGCTATGGAGGATGGACGTGGGTGATGGAGGAGGAAGAAGGGTTGGGAGGTGGTCGGCTATGGTGGACGGGTGTGGGTGATGGAGGAAGGAGTAGGGTTGGGGAGGTCCGGCTATGGAAGATGGACGTGGGTGATGGAGGAGGAAGAAGGGTTGGGGGGTGGTCGGCTATGGCGGACGGGTGTGGGTGATGGAGGAAGGAGAAGGGTTGGGGAGGTCCGGCTATGGAGGCTGGACGTGGGGGATGGAGGAGGAAGAAGGGTTGGGGAGGTCCGGCTATGGAGGATGGACGTGGGTGATGGAGGAGGAAGAAGGGTTGGGGGGGTGGTCAACTATGGTAAACGGGTGTGGGTGACGGAGGAGGAAGGAGGGTTGGGGGTAGCCGACTATGGTGGACGGGTGTGGGTGATGGAGGAAGGAGAAGGGGAGGTCTGGCTATGGAGGATGGACGTGGGTGATGGAGGAGGAAGAAGGGTTGGGGGTGATCGGCTATGGTGGACGAGTGTGGGTGATGGCTCGCTTGTCCCGTGCCCCCCACCGATCCTATTCTACCGCCCAACTCCCTATCCCTCATGCCTCTCCTGTAGGCCGTTGGTTTTGGCCTCACGTGCCCCCTTGCAATAGTGAAGACATTCTTTTCAGAACCGTAGATTCCCAAGAGAGGAAGCAACAAGAAGTGATTCGTCAACACTTTCCCAAGCATTTAGAGCCGCAAAGCGGACAATGCGAACAGCACCCTGCCCCGGGGATTGAACAGCGAAGTATCGCTGGGTGAACAGCAGCCTACTCATGCACATAGGACAGCAAACGGACAATGTGAACAGCATCCCACCGCAGGGGTTGAACAGCGAAGTACTACTGGGTGAACGACGACCTACCCATGCACCCAGAACAACAAAAGAACGATGTGAACAGCACCCTACCCCGGGGGTTGAACAGCGAAGTACTACCGGGTGAACAACAGCCCACCCATGCACATAGAATCAGCAAAAGAACAATTTGAACAGCATCCTTCCCCGGGGTTTGAACAGCGAAGTACTACCGAGTGAACAACAGCCTACCTATGCACATAGAACAACAAAAGAACAATGTGAGCAGCATCGTACCCGGGGACTGAACAGCGAAGTACTACCGGGTGAACAACAACCTACCCATGCACATAGAACAGCAAAAGAACAATGTGAACAGCATCCGACGAGGAGGAAACATCACCGAGGTATCCCGAAGTGAGGCGCCACACACACACACTCATCAAGGACAACACAAAGGTGAGATTTGAAGCATCCTATGAGGAGAAAACATCACCGAAGTATCCCGGAGTGGAGCGCCACACACACATTCATCAAGGACAACATAAAGACAAGATTTGAAGCAATCTGTTAAGAAGAAACATCACCGAAGTATCCCGAAGTGAAGCGCCACACACACACTCATCAAGGACAGCATAACGACAAGATTTGAAGCATCCTATGAGGAGGAAACATCACCGAAGTATCCCGAAGTGAAGTGCCACACACACACCCATCACGGACTGCATAAAGGTAAGATTTGAAGCATCCTAGGAGGAGGAAACACCACGGAACTTTCACAAGGTGAATCGCAACCCACCCAGGCTCCCGATTCAGTGAAAACTCAAAGTTTGAAGCATCAACACCAAGGGAAACATCACAGAACTTCACAAGGTGAATCGCAACTTATCCAGGCTCCCAAATCAGTGAAAACTCAAAGTTTGAAGCATCAACACAACGGGAAACATCACGGAACTTTCACAAGGTGAATCGCAACTCATCCACGCTCCCAAATCAGTGAAAACTCAAGGTTTGAAGCAATCCATGAAGGGGAAACATCACGGGACTTTCACAAGATGAATCGCAACTCACCCAAGCCCCCAAATCAGTAAAAGCTCAAAGTTTGAAGCAGTCTATGAAGGGGAAACTTCACGGAACTACCCCAAGGTGAATCGCAACTCACCCAAGCCCCCAAATCAGTGAAAACTTAAAGTTTGAAGCAATCTATGAAGGGGAAACTTCACGGAACTACCCAAAGCTGAATCGCAACTCACCAAAGCCCCCAAATCAGTAAAAACTCAAGGTTTGAAGCAATCTATGAAGAGGAAACATCACGGAAAGTTCACAAGGTGAATCGCAACTAATCAAAGCCCCTAAATCAGTGAAAACTTCAAAGTTTGAAGCAATCTATGAAGGGGAAACTTCACGGAAATACACCAAGGTGAATCGCAACTCACCCAAGCCCCCAAATCAGTGAAAACTCAAAATTTGAAGCAATCTATGAAGGGGAAACATCACGGAACTATCCCAAGGTGAATCGCAACTCACTCAATCCCCCAAATCAGTGAAAACTCAAAGTTTGAAGTAATCATGAAGGGGAAACATCACGGAACTATCCCAAGGTGAATCACAACTTACCCAAGCACCCAAATTAGTGAAAACTGAAGGTTTGAAGCAATCTATGAAGTGGAAACTTCACGGAACTACCCCAAGGTGAATCGCAATTCACCCAAGCCCCCAAGTCAGTAAAAACTCAAAGTTTGAAGCAATCTATGAAGGGGAAACATCACAGAACTATCCCAAGGTGAATCACAACTTTCCCAAGCACCCAAATTAGTGAAAACTGGAGGTTTAAGCAATCTATGAACTGGAAACTTCACGGAACTACCCCAAGGTGAATCGCAATTCACCCAAGCCCCCAAATCAGTGAAAACTCAAAGTTTGAAGCAATCTATGAATGGGAAACATCACGGAACTATCCCAAGGTGAATCGCAACTGACCCAAGCACCCAAATCAGTGAAAACTCAAAGTTTGAAGCAATCTCTGAAGAGGAAACATCACGGAACTATCCCAAGGTGAATCGCAACTCACCCAAGCCCCCAAATCAGTGAAAACTCAAAGTTTGAAGCAATCTATGAAGGGGAANTCTATGAAGGGGAAACATCACGGAACTATCCCAAGGTGAATCGCAACTTACCCAAGCACCCAAATCAGTGAAAACTCAAAGTTTGAAGCAATCTACGAAGGGGAAACATCACGGAACTATCCCAAGGTGAATCGCAAGTTACCCAAGCCCCCAAATCAGTGAAAATCGTAGTTTTGGCAAGAGGGGGAGGGGGAGGAGGAGGAGAGGGAGAAAGAGAAGAAAGGAAGAAAAAGAGGAAGAAGAAGAAGAAGAGGAAGAAGGGGAAAAAAAGGAAGAAAGAAGAAGGAGAGAAGAAGGAGAAGAGGAGGAAGAAGAAGAAGGAGAAGAAGAAGAAGAAGAAGAAGAAGAAAAAGAAGAAGAAGAAGAAGAAAAAGGGGAAGAAGAAGAAGAGAAAGACGAAGGAGGCCTCCTTCCTCCTTCACTCACCTCTTGCTGATCTCTAGGCATTGGAGTCCCAATGCTTGGTCCTAGCCTCCTGAGTATGGCCTTTCCTCTCTCCCAAGCTCTCTCCTCCTTCCCTCACACCTTTCCTTTGGCTATGGCAGGCTCCAACTTCTAAGGCAGTGGAGTCCTTCCTTCTAGAAGGGCTATGGGGACCCCTTTCAGCCTCTCCTCCTACTCCACGCCCTGAGGGATATGGCGGACCACTCTCCTTGCTTCCTCCTAGCCTCTAGGTCACCTTTCTCAGCCTTACCACCATAGCCAGGCTACAGGCTAGCTCCAGATCTCACTAGTACTCTTTCACAGACTCATTTGGGCAGCATGGGCACCTCTCATGCTCAAATGAGAGTTGTGGCCTACACCTCCAGCTTATATAGGCTGGAACAGGTGCACCGCCCAACCTCTAGGCCCCTCCAAGTGCCTCTAGGTGGAGCGAGGTACCCCAAGGGCCAAATTTCCAGTTTTGGCCTACCTGGAGGTACCTGGGCCTCATTTTGGCCAGGTACATGTAGTCCGAGAGGCTGGTACCCTCCCGGACTACCCCTTGGCCTACCCCGACCTCTTTTCTTTTCAAAAAGTGCTGCCTTTTGGGTACCACTACCCCAAAATGCAGCCTTTACCAAAATTTGAGGGCCTAGAGGCCCATTTTTTGTTTTTTTCCTAGTCTAGGTCTCTTGTGAGTAGGCCGTTGCATTTTCCCAAGTGGCAGCACAGATTTCAGCCTTGGATTTGGCTGAGATCTATGGTTCTCATCAATCCGAGTTTCTCCAAGCTCCCCTTGCTCCAAATTTGAGTCCTTTGCCCCAATTTTCAATTTGTTTGATGTACCTGGCCCAAACCTTGGGCCAAATTCGCAGTTTTGTCTTGTTCCTCTCTTTGTTTTCCCTCCAATGTGCTGCCAACTCATTCCGGATATTGCCGTTTTGTGTCAGCCCACTAAAAACGGCTAGATCTCCTCCTCCGCAAGATCATATCTCAGATCTAAGGCCCAAAAATGAGCCGGCCAACTCACATCAACATTTTTCTTTAATTTTGTTGCTTAAATTCAGATATTGCAGAGATAATGCCCCAAGGACCTTATCTCTGCAATCCGGACTGTACTCCTAGGATCTAGAAGGGATGAGGTCATCATTGGAACCTACCCATCCCTACTGCTGCAGTCCCAACTTGGCGGCACATTTTCCTCCACTCCTTCCTCCTCCTTTGTCTCATTCTCCCCCTTTTTCTCCCATTTTCTCTCCCTCCTTCTTTTATTGTTGTAGGGACAAGTGTCCAACAACCATTTCTCCTCTTTCTGGCTGTTGGACTTCACCCAAGGTCTATTTTTGTAGCCGGTACCTGGCCGTTGCACCTCGGACTGCAGTAGCGGCATCCCCAAGGCCAAAGGGGGCTTCTTTTTGTTGTCGCCGCTTCCCGTTTGGGACCCCTGTGCTCCGATTTTCTCCGGCCAGCCCTTTTTCCACGTGGAGCCCTCGGAACTTCGTTTTTTTTGGCCTGGCCGATCCGGGATACTCGGACTGCTGGCCGGCCCCCTCATTACTACTATCCCCTCCTCTTTTTCCCCTCGGCACCTCCTGGCGGCGCTTGTCACGGCGGTACTCATCATTTTCATCCGGACCCCTGGCCCGGATGGCCGTCCTCCTGACATTATATTATTTTATTTTTATCGTTGTTGTTGCATTGGATCCAGGATCCCCCTGGGATGCCCCAGGTGCCCTCCGTCTTTCCCGTCACATGTCCGTCGCCCCCCCCCATTCCGTTGACAATTTATGCCAGCGCCCGACTTCTCCTCCTTTTCTTACCGCTCCTAGTCACCCCGAGTGACGACCCGCTCGCGTGCGTCCCTCTGTCGGGCCGGTTGCCAACCATCCTGCCGACGGCTCCGACCTCCAGCCCCCGTCCGCGGCTCCCAACGCTTTATCCCATCGATACCCACCCTACGAGTGGTTCTGCTGGCGCCACCATCCTGTCTAGTCCCACGTGGTTCCTGGCGCTTTGGTCCGCCCGCGCTTCATCTATCCCTTGGTCTTACACGGTTCCTGGTACTTTGCCCTGCCGATATCACGTCGTCCCTTGGTCTCGCGTGGTCCCCGGCGCCTAGTCCCGCCGGCACCGCACTTCTTCTTAGTTCCTTGTGGTCCCGACATTCTGTTCTGCCTGTGCCATGTCTTCCCTTGGTGCTCCTGGTGTCCTTCCTTCTTACGGTGATCTCCGCTCCCCATTCCCCCTTGCGTCCCACACGCTGCTCCCCTTCGGACGCTGGTTTCCACCTAACCTGCGATCTCCTTGGCCTCCTTGTCGCCGTGTCATGCCGGCGCCTTGCGCCCTGTCCCTTCCTTCATTCCTTCCGCCCTTTGCTACGCACCCCCTGTGCTACTACCGACTTCCCGGCGGCCCTTCTCCGTCCTTGGGAAAAGAGTCGCTCCTGCTATTCTCTCCCAGTCCCTTGCCGCTCCCTGCTTAGATAGTTCCTTTCTAGTTTGGCGGTCCTGACGATTTTGGGCAGCCTCCAGCTTCCTATCGTTTGTGCCCACGCTTCCGATCTTTTCAGCATTCCTACCTCCGGTTTTCTCTGTCGTGCACAAACTGGTCATATACAGTCTCTCGAGTGACGGGAAATCGTTCGGGACTTTCCAATCCCAACATATTCCCCCCACTCATTCGCAATGTCCTCATCGGGCACCAATCCATGGTCAGTAGGGATTTGGGAGTGATAGACAGACAAGGCAGGGGAGTGGGGTGGGATGAGTAGTTAGTTTGCCAGGGTTCCTTTTGTCTTTCTCACTCTTTTCCCGGGTCCTTCTTTAAGTTTCCGCCCCTTGGGCGGGGGAGGGTATGGAAGGGTCAAGGTTTTTGTTTCAGGTTTCCTCTGGGTTGCGTAACGTCCCCAAGCTCAATAATGTCTTTGTAATGAGCGCGTAACACTTTCTGTGCATCAACGTCCATCTCACAACTATATCTCTTTCTCACTGGAACTCCCCAAATATCCAAGAGCTTCCTCACAACTTCCCGTATCGTTCTACAAGAGTGAGGACAACGCGTCCATCACCCTCCTCAGGGATTGCGGTAACAGGGAGATTTTGGCGACGGATGTCACAAGGATCATTTGTCATGGCTTCCTCCAGGTGCGAGCTAGCAACACGTCAAGGAGCTTAAGCAGTTTTGATGTCTCTTTCCCTCATCAAGTTGACTAGCATCGCCCCTTGGAGGGATCCAACCACAAACATATCCTACAACTAGTTTTTCATTGTACGTCATTTCTCGCTTTCGACAACGTCTTGAAGGGTGTATTCGTAATCTCAAATCTATCTTCCCATTTCATTGAGAAGACATTCTCGAGCAGAAATCCTTTTGGTTTCGTCTCATTCATTACTCTTAGGACATCCACACATTTTCAGTACAATTTTTCCTCTCCCCGAAGCTCCGACATAGTCAAATCCACATGCATTCTTCCCGGGTCATTCCTCCCAGCCTTTCTTTGGTCCTGCCAATTCCGCATGCATCTCATCCTCTGCCCTTTCTTGCCCTTTACTTAATTGACTCTTCATGTGCAATGCTTGGTTCACCCCTTTGCTATTTCTCATCTTTTCAAGCTTATACGAGCCGATTACACAGTCAATTCTCAGCCTGCCAGTTCCGGTTCATAYCATGTCCCTTGCTCAAGTCCTTTCTGGCGTCTTGCCAGACCCCCTTTTCTCAGGCCTATACAAAGCCAATTACAATTTTTTTCTGTGTCGGCCATCTTAACAGGCCCCTTTTTTCCAAGCCCATGCAAAATCAATTACAAGTCTTATTTTCATGCGTATTCATTGGTAGATGGCACACCTTCCCCCCACTCAAAACGCGATGTCCCCATCGCGTGACTAGTTCTCACTCGGAGGTACGCAAACCTTTGGCCCACCAACCGCAAATCAAGGACACAAGCCCGTCCGCTTCACAAAAGGAGGAGTGATCAGTTCCTCCCCAGCGGACGACGCCTCATCCTTCTACCCGGTCCGACCTTTCTTTTCTTACGTGGCGAGCACCGATACCAAGGTTCCTCCTTACGTCAGTCAGGTAGGTCCAATCCAAGCCTGCCAGAGTCTCATCTAGCCGTAAGAGTGTTCCTCGCGAATCGTTTCTCCCGAGTGGTGATTTTTTTGGATTCCGGCCTCTTTCTTTCAAGAGAGTTGGGGCTCTCGATCAGTCCGCGAGTGCAGTTACGAAGTCCTCGCAATTAGTCCCGAAACGGTTGCAATGTTCCGGCAGGGCAGTGTCAATGCCCCGTGGTGGTGGCGGACTCCACCCGGTACCTCGCCCGGCCTCTCCCCTTTGACAGTGCCGCCCAACTTAGTGCGGGCGGCCGTGGTCCGACCCAAACGGCCATGCCACCCCTCTATGGCGTGGCGTGTGGTTGGAGAGTAGCAAAATAGACTAGATGAGAATGACTTTCCTGTCCGTTTGGCTCTCTCGCCCTTTGACGTTTAGGCATTCAACAGGAGGCGCAGTTGGAACTCCCCGACTAGAGCTCATTGTCGGAACTCCCCGACTAGAGCTCATTGTCGGAGGTGGTTCCGGACGTCCCGCAGCAATCCAAGTGGTAGGTGCCTTAGTCCTTTAACCCTCACCCTCTCGAAGAGGAACAGGTCGCGCTGAGACTTTTTCCCTCAAAGGGATAGAGGTCTTGGGGTCGTGGGCATGCACCGGTATCCCCCTCTTGCTGAGGCCAAAGACTAGAAAAGGAGAAGTTTCATTCCAAGGCTCTTTCCAAGTCCATTTCCAGTTGCCTAGGGTCCCCTGTTTATGCAATGCCTTTTCCAAGGCTCACTTCAATTTCAATGCTCAGTCTCATTCCCAGGCTTAATCTCAGTCGAGTGCTCATTCTCAGTCCAATGCTCAATGCAATATCCCTTCTACGGTTGAATCCAATATCTCTTCCAATGTCTTTTCCAAGGCTCAACTCTTCCAATTCCATGCATCACAAGCAGTCATGCAAGGGGACCCCAGTGCCAATTCCAAAGAATGACCCTTGTCAGGGGCCATTCCGAACAACCTGGTTAGGGTCGTTCTTTCCATTTCCAGGTCGAACAGCCTGGTTAGGTCATTCTTATTCATTGCAATCGGACAGCCTGATTAGGACCATCCTTATCCATTCCAATTGAACAGCCTGGTTAGGGTCATCCTTGTCCATTGCAATGTTAGCGCCCGAGGGGGTGGGCCTCGTGGACACAGATCCTATTTCGTCTCGGGGGTTAGAGGGCGACCATCGTCTTAGGTTTTTACGCATGCTTCTTCCTTTTCCTCATGTCTTTTGTCATTCTTACATCCTTCCATACATCCGACTTAGCGTCTAATACTCAAGTTGATGCTCGCGGCCCCACGCAGCACTAGCCCGCCCGACCGTTCAACCATTGCAAGGGGTGTTGCATCATTTCAATGTTTCCCTGTCACTTTTCTGACTTCTCATATGCTTCTCAATGCTCTGGGATTGCCTGGGGTAGGTTGGATTAGGCTCCTAGGGGAGAGGGTGCCTCTCTACCCATAGGTCCCCTAACCTCTCACAAGGACTCGTGGAGCGACTCATTCAATCATGGATACATAACTCAAAGGAAAGACTTTCGTCATGAATGTTTCTTGCAACGTTCAAGAGTTCACATGGCCCTGCCCATTTCCTTGAGACAAAGTCAATCACCCCGAGTCCCTTTCTTACTACAAAAGGTTCATGTTTCCCAAAAGGAGCAGGTACTCATACAAAGTAGCACCGGTCACCCACCCCCTACTAGTTTCTTCAATCCAAAAAGTAGTTACATCGCAGTCTTTCCAAAACGAAAATAAGGAGACAAAATCCGAATGCAAGACAACATTACAGACTCGTCTCATCTAGTTCTTCTCTGTTTTTCCCTTACTTTCCCTTAGCCATCCCAGCCATCCACAGTTCTATTCTAAGTGCAAAAAGCTCTCGTGCCCGTTCCCGAAGAAGCAACGACTTATATGAAGTAGCATTTGTCACCCAGTCCTTAGCCGCTTCGAGCTTAGCAGTTGTCTCATCATAGTTCATCCAGGAAGAAGTTTAACTGCGCAAAAGGAAAGATGGAAGTTCTTGCTGCTTGGTTACCACCCCTTCCCCGATTCCATCTATTCTCATCATGCCTGTTGTCCCCTTTTACTGTCCCGGTGCCCTGCGCCGAGCCTCCCTCCTTGCACGGTCCTCCATTTCTTGCTCCATTAGCCTCTTTATTGTTTGTAGATGACGAAGCGTTTCTTCTGAACAGAAAGTTGTGGGGGATATGTCTTCTCCCCTGCTCAACTTTTCCTTGCCCTTCATTGCCCAGTGGTAATGCAAAATGCTGGCCCATTGATCGAACCAATCGCTGAACTCAGGTCCGAACTCTTCTATCCATTTGTCCTTTTTCTCACCCGGCTGCTCCCCTCTTCCCCGTTCTTCCCTTGTGGGCGTTGTTACCTCATCTTCCTCTTCGTCGCTGGTGAGGTCAATGAACTCAACGGGCTCATTCTCCCCCGGTCGTTGTCCCTCCTCTGGGTTCCCCTCTTCGTTGCTGCTAGGATCACTGTCTGAAGGCAGCTCTATTGGCTCCCCTTCCTTCAGTGGTGACGGTCATCTGGTCCCTTGTTTCCTGCCCTCTCTGTTTAGCACCAGGTTATGGTCAAACCCCACATATAACTTCCTCTTCCTGAAGCTTGATTCCCCAGCCTGTCTCGATGACTGCCCCTCAGTAGGCCTATTGATAGCATTGCTGTCATTTTCATTTCCGAATTCCATTTTGCCGGTTGCTGTTTGCTCCTTGCCTAGTCCTGTTCATGCATAATAATCACCACAACCCCTTATACACACGCATTCTCTTCCACTCCCATTTGCGGCTTTGGAGGTTTCCCTAGGACTCTTGCTTGCCCCCATATAGTTGGTAGCCCGATTATCCCTTAGAACCCTCGACACATTGTCCCAACCCATAGGTGCCCCATGTAGGCAGTCCACGGCATCACCCCCCCTTCCAAAAACTATGGTACATTGTCCCAGCCCATAAGTACCTCGAGTAGACAGTTCCCAGCGTTACCCCACAAAAACTATAATACACTGTCCCGTGCTCCCAGGCCCAGTCACAGTGCAGTCTCCCCACGTTCCACAAAAGTCAAGACACACAAACGAGCAATCCCTGTGGTCATGATCACTTCCACAAGGAGGCAGTCCAGAACTTATAGCGAACTGCCTGTCTTTCAGGCTGTCAGTTCCGCAGTTTCCCTGTCTTGGGCCTCTTGTAGCCACTGTTCCACCGGATCCCTGCTCAGAAATCTGACCAATCTCTGTTCCAGAAATGACCCTCTTATGCTAGTACCATCGAGATCCTCAAGTTCAAATGTGTTCAGTCCCACCCGCTTAGCGATCCTGTAAGGCCCTTTGAATCTTTTCCCCAGTTGCCCGGACCATGTGCTTTCAAGAGCCGAGTTCTTAACTAGCACCTTTTCCCCCACCTGGAGTGGCTCCTTCCGAATGTTCTTAACCTGGTCCCATCTTGCTTTATCCCTCATTCGGTTGTCTGTCACACGATTGACTACTTCCTCAAGTGCCTCCTCATTTCTGGCAACCTGCTGGCAACGTGCGGTGATTAACTCTTCTGTGCTCAAGTGTGGATCGTCATCTAGCCTGTTCCAGGTAGGGACCAAAGCTTCCATCGGAAAATCGATCTCCCTTCCATACCAGAGTTCTGCTGGAATACATCCCGTTGTTCTTTTTGGAGTCATGTTTTCGGCGAAAACTGCCTGCTTGAGAAACCGTGGCCAACTTCCCAAATTATTTGCTGCCAACTTTGCGATTGTGTTCTTCAAAGTCCGGTGACCCCTTTCTACTGGTGCATTTGCCTCAGGATGGTAGGGCTCAGTGATCTTGATCGGTACACACAATGTCTTAAGCCTGTTCAACACTTCCTGGTTAATGAATTATGTCTCATTGTCTGCTATAAACCTGCGCACGAAGGGGTGCCTTAGGTAGAAATCTTCCACCCAGTCGGCCACTGCTTTCCCCGTCTTCTTCTTGAGGGTTGTGGCTTCTATATAGCCACTGAGATTATCCCTTGCATCCAAGATGTATCTAAACCCATCCGTTGATACGAGCATAATGACAAGGTCGAGGTGAACAAGGTGTCCGGGTCCCAGTACCCGGGTGGGTCTAAGGGGTTCGTAAACCCGTACGAAGCTCCTTTCTTGACATATCAAGCACGCCTGACAGTACGTTGCGACCATGCCTGTCATTCCTGGCCAGAAATACAGGGGCACAATCTTTGCAAGTGTCCCCTTTGACGACCGGTGACCCCCAGCTAGCCCATCATGCATTGCCTGAATTATGTCCAGCTGCCTAGACCTCCCACAAACGACGTGTCTAGGCATCATCCCTTCCTCTCTCTTGAATAGGTGGCTATTTCTTAGGACGTACTTTTCTACTTCCTCCCTTGCCTTGGGACTGACTTCCGTGGGTTGTTTGTTCCCTACAAGCAGCAAACCGATTTCTTTGAAAACGCCCTCATACATTTGTATGAGGAAGAATTCATGTTCGTTGTGATCCGCACCCTGCTCCTCCCGAGTGAGGTTGACTAGATACTGACAGTCCTTCTGCGCCCAGGTTTCGGCCAATGTCATCATGGCATCCCGTCCCCCTTCCACGGTCATTGCCATCAGTTCCTCTCTGGCCCCTATTTCTGCTCCCCACGAGTCCTTTTCCTCTTTGCGCCTGACCGTGGTGACTGGTCCTTCCCTGAGTTCTGCAACTACTGGAGGCGCGCCTTTTTCCAAGGTCTGAATCAGCAACTGACTTGTTGTAATTGCTGGATCTGCCATCTCATTATCCACCACAAGGGTCCCTCCTTCATACTCTAGGAAAGCATCGATTGGTTCCGCGTCCTCTACTCCTTCGGGCGTGATGCATACCCTGCTCAACCCATCTGCCCTATTTCGAAGCCCCGCAATCCGCTCGACCTTATAGTCGAATTGCCATATGAAGCCTATCCACCTGCCAACGGTCGGGTCTATGGGCTTGTAGTCCTTTAGGGCTCCGACAACGTTGGTGGGATCAATCCTTAGGATAAATCGCCTTCCGAACAGGTAGCCTGAAAGGTCTTAAGACAATGCAGAATCGCTAAGACCTCCTTCTTGAACTGTGAGTACCGTCGTTCTGCCGAATTCAGGGTCCTACTTTCAAATCTGATTGGCCTCTCCCTGCCCTCCTCGCTTGTCTGGATCAATACTCCTCCAACTGCCAACGGTCCCCTATCTGTTTCTAAGATGAAAGGCCGTCCTACCTCGTTGTTGAAACAGGGTGCTGCTAGAGTGACATGATCGGATGACAGGATGCCTTTCGGGGTCTGGGCTGTTGCTTCCCTATCCTCGGTCTAATCCATAGTGCCGCCTTCCCTAATCATTGCGCGGATAGGCTCTGCTATCTTTGCGAATCCTTTAATGAAGATCCTCCAGAACCCGACCACCCCTAGGAAGGTTCGTACTTCCGTCGTGGTGCGTAGGGGTGTCGGCCACTGGGAGATCTTATCCGTCTTTGCTGGGTCGGGTCTCCTCCCATACACTCCGCAATGAAATCCCAGTATGGTAACTTCCGGAACGGCCAGGATGCTCTTGGGTCCGCTTGCAGTAATATTATAAATGAGGAATCGTTGGAGTAGGTCCCTAATATCCTGCAGGTCGTCCCAGACAAACGTTCGTACGCCCGGTTCGACCTCAGTCTCGTCCTTGTACCTTGCGCCTTTTACGGGATTATCATCTATATACGGTTCACACTTTTTCTGGAAACATATCCCCTGCGACGACGAGCATCCTTCTGTGCACCTCTGCTACCGCATTTGTAAAACCCATAGGGGTCACTTGCATCTGCAGTTGCCCTACGGGGGTGTGCATTGCGGTGTACGGTCTATCCCCCGCATCAAGCGGCAACTGATCATATCCTGAGTACAAGTCTACCAGGGAGTAAATACTCCGCCCCACATGAGATTCTGCCAACAAGTCGGTCTGTGGCAGCGAGCCTGCGTCCCTAATTGTTACCGCGTTGAGCTTCTGCAGGTCTTGGATCCACCTGAGCGTCTTATTGGGCTTCCTGAACACGAACCACTTGTTCGCGTAGGGGGATGCGGTGGGTTCAACCACGAAAGAATCTATCTTAGCTCTAAGTAGGTCGGTGACTTCCGCTGCTATCCCAAACTCATAGGCGGACCCTTTGTCATTCCAACACTCGTGCTGTACGGTGTGGATCCTGACAGGGGGAACTAGCTTTGCATCCAATCGCCCTTTTTTATGATCGTTGAAAGAGAAAGCTAAATGAAACTCCTGGCACGCCTTTCTTATCATCTGAGTTTCTTCCGCCGTTAGAAACCCTTCCACTCCTACTTTCATGGTATCTGCTACCTCGTCTGGTATGCGATGCCCTTCCGTTGCGCGTCTCTCCCTTATAACCCGTAGGATCTCCTCCTCCTTCTCCATGACCTCTTCCTTTGACGTTTCTACAAGGATCGAGACCGGCTTGGCCTTCTTGCCTATCGGTTTATACTTTCGCACACTACCTTTGGGGATCGTTCTCCTAAAAAATGAACGGTCGGGATCGGCCTTGCTACCTCCAAGACGCGGGGCTGGATGCTGACTAGCTTCCCATTCAGACAGTAGCCCTTYCGAACCCCATCCTCAAATCTGGCAAGCGCTGCGAGGTCCACCCCCACTTTGTGGTACCTGATGGCCTTAACAAGTTGTAATAAATCTGGGATTTCAAGTACTACCTCCGACGTTTCGTTCCGGCCTTCCTTTGGTTTGGGCAGGTTGGCCCCGAGTTCGACTTCCAACTTTTTTTCTGCCACCATAACTTCCAGGGACTTTTCGTCTGGCCTCTTCTTCTTTACAGGCAAGTCCATCTTGATCCATTCCTTTTTACTAAAAGTTTCCTCAATCATAATTTCTACCCTTTCCCTCATACCTTCCATTCGTGCGAATGCCCCTTTCCGTGCACTTTCTTCGAATGTTGACGACCAGGTTGCCAATTTGCCCTTCGAAGGGTCCCCTCCAGTTCCGAGGAGTTGGAGGAGTTCCCCGCGACCAGTCACCTGATCCTCTATGTCTACCATGTACGTGTCGTCATGCAAGTGCATGCCAATTATTTCTACATTGGCGCGCCATGGCCTCCCAAGGATTATGTCATGGTCCATTTCTTCCATGACGGTCATCCGTTGGAAAGACCAGATGGATTCCTGGACTCCTGCCCTGACCGCGCATTTGGTGACGTACCCAGTGAAGGGGATTTTTCCACCGGCTCCCCTGATACTCCCTGCTACTTCCTTGTTTATTGTGCACCCAGTGATTGTTGCGAAATCCCATCGTATGAGGGTAATTTCCGCGCCGCCGTCCACTAGTGCATCGGTGTGGTGAGTTCCGATCTGGATTTTAAGCTTTCCTACGGGCAGTGCGTGAAAGCTAAGTTTTGTGTCAGGCGGTGCTCTCATGACTTCACCACCTTCTCGGTCCGGCAAGTTCAGACGAATGTCAGCAAAAACTTTTTCCAAATCTTTTTTGGCCCCATGGGATGCTTTGGAGGTTGGAGACTCCTTGCGGCGCCTCGGCCTCTTCCGTGTCCTGCTCTTGCAGTTTCGGGGCCTCCTCTACCTCTACGCGCTTACGCGTTAGCAACTGCCTAAGTCCTTTAAGCAGCCTCGGGCTGGCTTGCAGCATGGTCTGAAAAGACACCGATACCATGGTACCCGGTAGCTTACTCAAAGTGCCATCGATTTCTGGTGAAGTCAGGATCGGAATTTGATACCTGGACTTTTTCTTTGCCGCTGTAGCCTTGTCTACCGGTTCGTCCTCCCTTGGCCTCCCATAGACCTTTTCTTGTTCCCCGGCTTCGGTCTCTTGCTGGCCCGTGCTAGTCCCTGCGGGTTCTTCCATTACTGTATCTTGAATAAGTTTCTTTTCTACGCCAGCCCGGCGAGTGGTAATATTTACCATATCCTGGCCATTGCCTTCTAGGATAAAATTGGCCTGTGGTCCCCGTCCCCTTGGCTGGTCCCAGACAATCTCGGCTATCGGCTCTGCTTCTACGGCAGCTATCTCTAAGTTATTCAGGAGGATGACGGCTCGCCGCATCCCTCCTTGTGAGTTCCAATTGACACGCTAGCCCCTAAGTCCGAGGATCTTGCCTTTGAGGGACCTACTGCACCTCTTCCGCTCGATATCGTGATTGAGTCTCAGACAGGCCCGTACGAAATGCCCGATCATGGTGCAATACTTGCATTGTTCGTTGGTCGGGTCCCTCCTGCCAAACCCCCCGTTTGCTACAACTGTCGGAACCACGGCCTCTTGGGGCGGGAGGGCGGGTCTGGACACTTGCACCTGCATTACTAACAACGCATTTTCCATTCCGTCTATCTTGCTATCAACCCCGTGCACCCGTTCCTGCAGGCTCTCTATCCCCTTCTTGACCTTATCCCCTGTCTTCCCGGTCAGATCTATGACCTCCCCTTCCTTAAGTAGGGCTAGCGTCTCGGTAACCACTGTCTTTTCCACCAGGTCTGTTACGGTGCTGAAATCCACATCTCTCGTGTATTCGAACTTACTGGTCTGCTGGTATGCTGACAAAATCTTATCCTTATCAAACTCGGAGAATTGCCTGAGGAAGTATTTACTCATTATGGGGTCCGTTACCCCGAGAATTCGCAAAGCCACTAACGTGAACGCCCTCAGGAAATCGTTGTAGGTCGCATAGTTTTTCCTCTGGACTGCGGCTAATTTTGCCTCTGTTGCCATTTTTTCTGTCTTCAGGTATTTCCTCATTATCTCATTCCTGGTCTCTTTCCAGGATCCACTAGAGGCAACGATGGCCATAATGTCCCTTTCCAAACTTAACGATACGTGTTGTCCTAGGTGCTCCATCTTTTCCTCTTCCGTCAATTTCAGTAAGGCTGCTAGGTTCTCATAGTCTATTAGAAACTCCGTAATGTTGGCCCCATCGAACGTGAGTTTCTTTTTTGCATCTGCGAGATACCCCTGGTTCTTGTTCAGTGTCCTGTTGAGGGTGGCGACTACTTTCTTGAGACCATCTTCGGAGCCACCCGCTTCCCCGGCTGCACTGGCTCCTTCCCCTTCCTTGCTTTCCCTCTGCTTCTCCCTGGTTTTCGGTGTTCCTTCTGGGTCGAACCATCCTAGCACTCTCTCCCTAAGGCTCCAGAGTCCGTCACACGCCCCTGTTACTTTCGGCGTGGCGGGTAGTCTGCTAGTGCCGCTGTCAATGGCGGGTGGGGCCATAGCATTTTCCGTTCCTGCCGCCTGGGGGTCGCTCTTGTCCTTCCCCTTCTTGCTAGGCGTTCCTTTGTGACTATCATCCTTCCCCTCATACCTAGCCTCGTCCTGACCGGCCCTGCGTCCCTCACGTGACCCTGCGTCCTGGAGCTCCTCCTCATCCCCGGTCATCATCTGCTCGATAAGTCTTGCCTTAAATTCCGCGGTCCGCTTCTCTATCTCTGCCAGTTTATGACTGGTATCCAAGACTTTCATCTTTTTAGGGGTGGCTCGTGCTGAGTTTCGAGTACATGTTCTCATGTCGTTTCCCCCTTCCCTGTTTTCCTGAGGTCCCCTTTTGCTACCCCCAGCTTTCCCCGAGCTTTCTCCAATTGAGGCGTCCTTTCCGTCTTTTCGGGTCCCCTCCAGTTTGGCTGACTCTCGATCCCTGGCTGATCCCTCGTTTCGTTCCCCATTCCCATTCGTGCCCTGATTCCCTCCGTTCTGCTGGTCATCGATCCCTTCCTGAGTCGCCATTTCTTTACCTAGCCTGCACATGGAAAAAATTTTTTTTGCAAAAAGGCGGCCGATTGTTCATAACTGCCCTAGTCCCATCCCTAAAACCCGCCTATTCCCATATTTTTGCGTCTTACATTAATCAGTATGACTCTTCTGACTTTTCTCTCCCGGGGCGTCCTTCAGGTTTTCTTCTACCGGAGCCTTGCCGCCGCCGCTTTGGCATTTCATTACCGCCGCGCTTTGATTCTTAAGGCGGTACCTGAGCCCAGTGGCTTTCCTATCAGGGATGGCCTTTTCGGCTTATTGGCATCCAGGTGCCCCAGAATCTTTGGAGCGGGTGGTCTTCCTAGTTCCTCCTTGCCGCATCATTGGGTCGGTCGAAGCTCCAACCACTGCCTCTCTTTTGCTGATGGCTGCCTACTTATCTTAGTAACCATTCTTTATTTCCCTACTTCTCCTTGACACGTTTTTCTCATGCTGGTCCCTCAGGTTTGCCCTGCTCATCCGGTTCCTCGAACAAGTCCGCCACCCCCACAAGGTAATTTTCCCTCATCTCTATCTCCCTGATAATTATTTGCTCATATTCTTCAAATGACAGGTGGGGCAATCCGAATATCAGAATCTCGAGTAATTCGAGTAGCTCCCAGGCCTGATTCCCCCAGAACGGCCCATGTCTGACCGACACATCGTAGAACATGCTCGTTGTTTGTGGTCGGAAGAGGTGGATCGAGACCAGGGTCGAGTCCACCAACTCCCTTGCCCTCTTGAGGCTGCCGAATACCAGGTCTACCATGAAGCAAGGTACTCGGCACCTCAGCCTGGTCATTGGGGCCTTAAACTCTCGCCAACCTCCTACCTCCACCCGAGTCCTTAACCCCACATTTCTTCTCCCTCGCACTTCCTGGCCTACCCGTTTTAGTACCCTAGTAGCCCTTTGGAAGATTGGCAACAACCCATGCCCTAGTGCCAATTCCGTCCCCAACATGTGTCATCCGATCTCTGGCAGGTATACAGTCCTCGTCACCCTAAGATCCGTATACAGGTCGTCTCCCAGTCCCCTGTTAATCCTCATACCATCCCACAAACATTCCATCATCATGAACGCCTGTCCTCTTCCCAGGGTCACTGCTCTCCATTCGACATCCAATCCTTGAATCGCGTAGCCTGCTGGGAGCGACACCTCCCATCCACCTCCGTTTTCCGTGGGTGGTCGCGGGTGCATGGGTCGCCACGGCATCCGGACGCGTCTCATTGCCATTTCCGACTTAGAAGTCCCCTGCACAGTTTTAAACAGCACGCAAATTTACTTATTCCCCTTGGTCTTCAATTTTTTGCCCGGACAACTCCCCGATTCCTAGCCTGACACTTTTTTTCCCCTTCTATTTCTTTCCCCTCTCCTTGGCCCTATTACCGACTTGTCCCCTCCTCCGTCTGCTCATATAATCGGTACAGATCATTTACATACGCCATTTCTTGGTTTATCTCCCGTCGGACGACGCCCCACAGGACCTCACTTCCAATGACCGGAACCCTCGGCCTAGTACTAAACACAACACGCAGGATACGCAGCACCTTGTACTTCTGCTCTCCGCTGAACGGCCCCATTTCTAAGAAGGCTCGGTAGTATTCTCGATGTACCAACCTCTTCATATGTCAGGCTTGCGAGATCAGCTACTGCTTATCTAACAAGTTCCAAACCGCCCAGTTTTCCCAGCAAGAAGGGTGGCAGCCTCATTCGTACACTTTCACTAGGCAATTCAAAACTCCCAACCATGGCTACCCTAAGGTCCGCTGTTACATCGTCAACCCCCGGATCTGCAAACTCAAATCCCGCTTGCCATACTAACTGCCATGCCCCTGCAAACATGCTCAACGGGTTTTCTCCTGATGTCAGCCGAACTCCGAACTCCCTCCATCCGTTTTCTGACACATACAACCGCCCTTCTGCGCGCACGTGCCCCTGTGGGTCTGGGTTCCATTCCCCATTCTCGGCCGCACGCCACTCAACTTTCATCACCAAGTAAACCATATTTTCCGCAAGCTCGATCCCGACCCAATCCGCCACCCGGTGCCAGCCTTCACTTGCCGCCGGCAAGCTAACCTCTACTCCAGCCGGTACTTCCCTAGGCGGTTCAATGCCCAAGGGGCGTTCCTCAAGAAACGTTCTTCTTCGCGCCATCGCACTCTCGCCCCTGTTCTCCTGGCCCGTGATCCGCACTGAACCTTACAATGGTCAGACATCCCATTCCCTTATCTTAGCAATTTTCCCCATATTCGCCTGGCCCCACGGCTTTCCGGCGCTTAATCGAACCACAGTACCTCGAACAGTTTGAACACATCATCCACATAACAAGGTGTTGCTGCTACCTCACGGCAGATTATGGCCTCCCTAGTTTCCGGGGCCACCTTCTGTCGGTCATTCCTTTCAATGTCCAAAATGATAAGGACCTCTCAGGCTCTGTCGCCGTGGAAGGGTCCGTATTTCAAGGATATCCTATAGAATTCCCCTGCCAGCCAAGTGCAATTCACATGTATTCGCTCCATCGTGCCAGCTACCTCTATTACATGATCAAAACCCCCAAACCAGTCTGCCACGAATTCGGGTACCCAGGTCTTGATTCGGGCGATGGGCGGTTTAAATTCCTTCCATCCTCCCATCACGACTCTACTGCTGACCGTATCCCACCCTTTATTAGCAAAACTTTCCCCCGCCTGTCGAGCCCTTGCCTGAGCGTCCCCTAAAAGCCACATCGGGTTCTGCCCTGCAGCGAGCGTCGTGCAAAACAGGTGCCAGCCCTGTTCCGT
The DNA here is from genome assembly GCA_003427395.1 of Chara braunii. Lineage (NCBI taxonomy): Eukaryota > Viridiplantae > Streptophyta > Charophyceae > Charales > Characeae > Chara > Chara braunii. The sequence goes on along the minus strand of BFEA01000884.1, from coordinate 87,626 downwards.
GAGAACAATCGTCCCAGCTGATTCCACCCTTCCTTCCGCAATCTCCTCCCATCCTTTCTCTTCCCTCAACGGATTCCAGATACGCTCTATCCAAAGGTACGATAGTTCCGGCACAATCTCATACCCCCGCCAATCACATGTGGTCCCTTTCCATTCAGTACTCGGCGGTATTGACATCTCTATTCCCCTTCCGGTTCGTCTTGGTTCCCATGTGCAGTCCCACAATTCGAGTTCCCGAGCCATCGTTCCCTACCTGCACATAGCCGACATCCCGTTTTCCCCAGGTAAGCCTCCTTCAGAAGTCCCAGTCCTCTATCTCGTCCCCGTCCTCCTCATCACTGAAATCCTCCTCCTCGTCTAGGAACATCTCTTTCACCCCTTCCAAGAAGGTTTCCCCTGCGTCCACGTTTCGGTAAACTATCTGCCAATGCACCAGGCTGGGAACAAAGATCTCGTCAACACTGAGGAGGTTTAACACCTCAACCAATTCTTCTGCCCAGTTTCCTTCGAACGGCCCTGCTTCCACCGACAATTTAAAGAAGTCCTGCCTAGCACCTTGGTACAACCTCAGGTGCGTCGTTGACCGGCATATCCGCTCCAATCTACTCGTGGTCCCAAAGACTGCATCCACCAGAAACGGGGGTAGCACGCATCTCATTGTCCTAAGGGGGCGTCTCATATTTTTCCGGTCCCCGAGTTCCACTCGCACCTCCATCCTCTCCATCTCCATTTCTGCTCGCTGACATGCAGCCCACACCACTTCCCGTTCCGCTTGCCTAAACAGCTGATCCGGTGTCGTGCCCAATACTAGTCCCACTACCATTGCGTTTTCCATTTCTTGAGACAGGTAGATCCACCCTCGACCCTCCACCGTTCCCCTGAATTCTAGGTCCATCAAGCTGGGTGAGAGTCTTGTCAGGCTGACCTTGGTCCAAATTGTCTCTATCCAGAGGAACGCGTCCTTTTTCTCCAGCATCACGATTTCATAGGCTGGTTATAGGTCGTTCCACGTCCCTTCTTCCGGGAGAACAACAGATACCCCATCCCTTACCTCTATAGGCATTTCCGGACCACTAGAGTAGACAGGAGGCGACAACCATCGCGCCATCTTGTTTTCCCGGCGCTTACCCTGTTTTCCACATGAGAGCATCACACGGCCCCCTCATGGTCAGATGGCCAAGTGCAATTGTCCCACCGTATCACCAGTGACCCGCATTCCTTCTTCTTGGTTCCATCTTCTTCCGACTTCTATCCAGCCTCTTCCTCATGTTCTCTCACTCGTGCTGACTTAGGCGGAGGTTGAGAATAGACTAGGGACCCGGTCCCCATCCAACATTCATCAGGCAAACTTTACAGAGGGAGGCACAAAAGGCAAAACTCAGGCAAACGTCGTACACAGGTCGGTCATCTCCTCACCGACCATTTCCCCGGAAATGGTCTCTCCACTGTTACTATCGGCAAGGCTTTACCCCATACCTCAAGTACAGCTCAACCGTCGCGAGCGCGGTACCCAGGTCTTGGCAAGGCATTCGCCCTTTCCTCCTTACCCAGAATACCCCATCCCGACTTGCCGCTCGTGTACCGACCGTTAATCTCGGGAATCACCCCGCACATCTCGGTAGGGCCATTAGAGCCAGCCGTCCAGGCATTCACTTCCATCGGTCCGATAAGGAACAACTTTTTCCAAGCCATGCTACAAGAAGCTTTTAATCGCCCCCGAGACTCCTTCCTTGCCCCATATGCAGTGGTCCCCCAGCCGTCTGCCAACAAGCAGCCGCCCCCCTGAAGAGGTTTCACACCCCGCCAGGACAAGGTCATCGAGCCATGCTCGGTCGGCTCGGGTGAGAATGCTACTAATCGGCCGACGGGACCAACCTTTGCCTGACAGTCCGGTGGCCCGACCCCCACACACGGAACCCGGTGAACTTCAAAGAGGACGACCAGTTCGCATCCCGCACCGGCCGGCGCAAACCAATCCTTTCCTTCCGAATGGCAGGACGCTCGAAATCCCAATCATGCAATCACAAGTCCCAAATGAGATACACATAACACAAGTGCCTTTCCCCCTGGTGTTCCTAGGGCTTCCTACCCATTGCTCACAGGTTTTCACTCAGGACAGTGTGTGCCACTCACCCCTAAATTCCATACATATGCCTGGTTCTTTTTCGTGAGCATCTTTAAAGGTGAGCTAGTTTTCTTGGAGTCAAGCAACTCCCTTTTTTCCCTTATCTTTGCTTGTGTGTCTATTTATAGGGCAGGATTGTTCCTTATCGATTACCGTTTGTGTTCATATGAGGTTCCTTCAAGCATTTAAGTGTGGTGCACGGAGCCCGCTAGGCTCCGAAGAGGAGAGAAGGCACCCAGGTCGGTCGGATCGCTCCGCCGCGGGATTTTCATTGGCACCCGGACTAGCCCGGAATCCCAACCGCCTGCCGGGTAACCGAGCCCTTCTTTCGCACGAAGAGGAAGGGTCGACTTGCGGCTTGCCCAAGGCTTCCCTGGCCTGACAAACATCAGTCCAAGGGAAGGAGGACTAGAGTCATCTCCAACGGAGATGGCTGAGCAAGAGTGCAAGCATGCATGTTCTTCCTCCAGGCCTGGCCTTGCCATGCGCCCAACCACCCTCAAATCTGATTCTCTCAAAGGATAGAGCATACACAAGTCCATATTCCTTATCTTTATGTTTGTGTTCTCGGTCATGCGTCGGGCGCCCCCCTCGAGACCGTATGGGTCAGTTTAACCCAATACCCGACACCTCCACCATTTTTGTAGGGGCCGTACCCTGAAGAACTTTCGAGCCTCGGTCGACCCCACTGCGGGTCCCACTTGGCTCGGCCCGCCCACGCTCACGCTCAGGGCGCGGGTCGTTTGTCCTAGGGGCATCCCCACCTAGTGCTTTGAGATGGATGGGAATGGGTCTTTTGCGAGAGGGTTGTACATTGGGGGATGTAGCTCCGCTCTCGCGTCAAGATGGTAGCTCTTTGGGCACTCGTGGCGTTTTCTCGATTCGGTTAAGTCTGACCAGGCAATTGCTCCTTCCAATACGCAAGCAGTCCAGGGG
>BFEA01000884.1:54264-67795 GCA_003427395.1 Chara braunii | reverse complement strand
ATCAGTGAAAACTCAAAGTTTGAAGCAATCTATGAAGGGGAAACATCACGAAACTATCCCAAGGTGAATCGCAACTCACCCAAGCCCCCAAATCATTGAAAACTCAAAGTTTGAAGCAATCTATGAAGGGGAAACTTCACGGAACTACCCCAAGGTGAATCGCAACTCACCGAAGCCCCCAAATCAGTGAAAACTCAAAGGTTGAAGCAATCTATGAAGGGGAAACATCATGGAACTATTCCAAGGTGAATCGCAACTTACCCAAGCACCCAAATCAGTGAAAACTCAAAGTTTGAAGCAATCTAAGAAGGGGAAATATCACGGAACTATTCCAAGGTGAATCGTAAGTTACCCAAGCCCCCAAATCAGTGAAAATCGCAGTTTTGGAAAGATGGGGAGGGGGAGGAGGTGGAGAGGGAGAAAGAGAAGAAAGGGAGAAGAAGAGGAAGAAGAAGAAGAAGAGGGAGAAGGGAAAGAAGAGGAAGAAAGAAGAAGGAGAGAAGAAGTAGAAGAGGAGGAAGAAGAAGAAGAAGAAGAAGAAAAAGAAAAAGAAAAAGAAAAAGAAAAAGAAAAAGAGGAAGAAGAAGAAGAAGAAGAAGAGGAAGAAGAAGGAGGCCTCCTTCCTCCTTCACTCACCTCTTGCTGATCTCTAGGTAGTGGAGTCCCAATGCTTGGTCCTAGCCTTCAGAGTATGGTCTTTCCTCTCTCCCAAGCTCTCTCCTCCTTCCCTCACACCTTTTTTTGGCTATTGCAGGTTCCTACTTCTAAGGCTGTGGAGTCCTTCCCTCTAGAAGGGCTATGGGGACCCCTTTCAGCCTCTCCTCCTACTCCACGGCCTGAGCGCTATGGCGGACCACTCTCCTTGCTTCCTCCTAGCCTCTAGGTCACCTTTCTCAGCCTTACCACCATAGCCAAGCTACAGGCTAGCTCGGACTCTCACTGCCTTGCTCTATCTCACTAGTACTCACTCACGGACTCATTTGGGCAGCATGGGCACCTCTCATGCTCAAATGAGAGTTGCGGCCTACACCTCCAGCTTATATAGGCTGAAACACGTGCACGGCCCAACCTCTAGGCCCCTCCAAGTGCCTCTAGGTGGAGCGAGGTACCCCAAGGGCCAAATTTCCAGTTTTTGCCTACCTCGAGGTACCTGGGCCTCATTTTGGCCAGGTACATGCAGTCCGAGAGGCTGGTACCCTCTCGGACTACCCCTTGGCCTACCTCGGCCTCTTTTCTTTTCAAAAAGTGCTGCCTTTTGAGTACCACTACCCCAAAATGTAGCCTTTACCAAAATTTGAGGGCCTAAAGGCCTATTTTTCGTTTTTTTCCTAGTCTAGGCCTCTTGTGACTAGGCTGTTGCATTTTTCCAAGTGGCGGTACAGATCTCAGCCTTGGATTTCGCTGAGATCTATGGTTCTCTTCAATCCGAGTTACTCCAAGCTCCCCTTGCTCCAAATTTGAGTCCTTTGCCCAAATTTTTAATTTTTTTGATGTACCTGGCCCAAACCTTGGGCCAAATTCGCAGTTTTGTCTTGTTCCTCTCTTTGTTTTCCCTCTAATTTGCAGCCAACTCATTCCGAAGCCAGCCGTTTTGTGTCAGCCCACAAAAATCAGCTAGATCTCCTCCTCCACAAGATCAGATCTCAGATCAATGGCCCAAAAATGAGCCGGCCAACTCACATCAACATTTTTCTTTATTTTTTTTGCTTAAATTCAGATATTGCAAAGATAATGCCCCAAGGACCTTATCTCTGCAATCCGGACTGCACTCCTTGGATCTAGGAGGGATGAGGTCATCATTGGGACTTGCCCATCCCTACTGCTGCAGTCCCAACCTGGCGACACATTTTCGTCCACTCCTCCTCCTTTGTCTCATTCTCCCCCTTTTTCTCTCATTTTCTCTCCCTCCTTCTTTTATTGCTGTAGGGACAAGTGCCCAACAACCATTTCTCCTCTTTCTGGCTGTTGGACTTCACCCAAGGTCTGTTTTTGTAGCTTGTACCTGGCTGTTGCAACTCGGACTGCAGTAGCGATATCCCCGAGGCCAAAGGGGGCTCCTTTTTGCTGTCGCCGCTTCCCGTTTGGGACCCCTTTGCTCCGATTGTCTCCGGCCAGCCCTTTTTCCACGTGGAGCCCTCGGAACTTTGTTTTTCTTGGCCTGGCCGATCCGGGATACTCAGACTGCTGGCCGGCCCCCTCATTACTACTATCCCCTCCTCTTTTTCCCCTCGGCACCTCCTGCCGGCGCTTGTCGCGGCGGTACTGATCATTTTCATCCGGACCCCTGGCCCGGATGGTCCCATCCTCCTGACGTTATGTTATTTTATTTTTATTGTTGTCGTTGCATTGGATCGAGGATCCCCCTGGGTCGCCCCAGGTGCCCTCCGTCTTTCCCGTCACATGTCCGTTGCCCCCCCCCATTCCGTTGACAATTTTTGTCATCGCCCGACTTCTCCTCCTTTTCTTACCGCTCCTAGTCACCCCGGGTGACGACCCGCTCGCGCGCGTGCCTCTGTCGGGCCGGTTGCCAACCATCCTGCCGACGGCTCCGACCTCCGGCCCCCGTCCGCGACTCCCGACGCTTTATCCCATCGATACCCGCCCTACGAGAGGTTTTGCTGGCGCCGCCATCCTGTCTAGTCCCACGTGGTTTCTGGCGCTTTGGTCTGCCCGCGCTTCGTCTATCCCTTGGTCTTACACGGTTCCTGGTACTTCGCCCTGCAGATATCACGCCGTCCCTTGGTCTCGCGTGGTCCCGACACTTTGTCCTGCCTGTGCCATGTCTTCCCTTGGTGCTCCTGGCGTCCTTCCGCCTTACGGTGATCTCCGCTCCCCATTCCCCCTTGTGTCCCACACGCTGTTCCCCTTCGGACGCCGGTTCCCACCTAACCTGCGATCTCCTTGGCCTCCCTGCCGTCGCGACGCGTCGGCGCCTTGCGCCGTGTCCCTTCCTTCTTTCCTTCCTCCTTTTGCTGCGCACCTTCTGTGCTACTACCGACTTCCCGGCGGCCCTTCTCCGTCCTTGGGAAAAGAGTCGCTCCTGCTATTCTCTCCCAGTCCCTTGCCGCTCCCTGCTTAGACAGTCCCTTTATAGTTTGGCGGTCCTGACAATTCTGGGCAGCCTCCAGCTTCCTACCGTTTGTGTCCACGCTTCCGATCTTTTCAGCATTCCTACTTTCGGTTTTCTCTGTCGTGCACAAACTGGTCATGTATAGTCTCTCGAGTGACGGGAAATCGTTCAGGACTCACCAGTCCCGACAACGTTCATTAAGAACTTTGCATCTATTGCAGCACCCCTAATTGACCTTACTAAGAAAGACACTCCCTTTTCTTTGGACATTAGACTGTCAAGAGGCATTTGCACGTCTCAAGGAGGTCTTGATTCGTGCATCTGTACAAAAGTTACCTGACCCTACTTTGCCATTTGTGCTAACCACTGACACTTGTCAGTATGGTGTGGGGGTGGTACTTCACTAGGACAGTGGGAATGGTGTACGGCTATTCAGTACATGAGCAAGAAGATCAAAGCTAAGAAGCTGCAGGACTCTACCTATGAGAAGGAGTTGTATGCCCTTGTGTCAGGGATCAAGCATTGGAAACACTTTCTCCTGGGCAGACACTTCCAAATCTTTTCAGATCACCCCACCCTTCAGTGGATGGAGCCCCGAAATAGCTGAATGACAAGCTTGTCCGCTACATTCAGTTCATTGACTTGTTCGACTTTGAATTGAAGCACAAGAAGGTCTGCTACAATCGAGTTGCAGACACCCTTTCTCGTAGGCCTGACACTCTCTTCTTGATCTCCTCCACTTATTCTTTTGGGAAGAAGACCATTGCCCAGCTACTACCCCAAGACCCGATTTTTGGGCCTGTTGTGAAGAATCTGCAGGCCGATCCTGCCTTTGAACCAGGATATACTTTGGTCTCAGGTATGCTGTATACTTGCAATAGAGGCGAGGAACGTTTGTGTATTCCCCAGGATTGCAAGCTGAGAACACTCTTTATGTCAGAGTGTCATGATGCTCGTGGTCACTTTGGGGTCCTAAAATCTTTTGTGGCCCTGTCGCAGAGACTCTTCTGGAAAGAAATGAGGAGTGACATGTTGCATTACGTCGAGACATGTGAGCGATGCCAACGGAACAAGGTCGTATGCAAACCTCCCCTTGGTCTACTCAAACCACTTCCCATCCCCGAGGCACCTGCACAATCAGTGTCTATTGATTTAACTGATCTGGGCAAGACCACTCCTCGTGGTAGGCGTCAGGTTATGGTTTGTGTCGATAGGTTCTCCAAGTATGTAGAATACATCCCTTTGCCAGAAGAAGCTAGAGTCCCTGCCGTTAAGGCGGCCTTTGCTGACAGGTGGGTTACACTCCATGAACCACTCACCTCTATTGTCAGTGACTGAGATCCCCGTTTTTGCAGCCATGAATGGTAGTCCTATTGTAGGGACTATCTCCATTCAAGCCTGGATATGACATCTGGTCGTCACCCCGAAGCCAATGGACAGGCTGAAGTGATGAACCAAATTTTGTTTCAGCTGCTACGTCCTCTGATTAGTCCGGATCAGCAAGACAAGGATCTGCACTTGAGTCGTGCACAGCTGGTGTACAACACGTCTCTCCACTCCTCCACTGGCGTCACACCTTACAGATTACACTGGGCCCATGAACCTCGGCAGCCTCTCGATGACATTATCGACAAGGCTACCCCCACACTGACACCTGGGACTACAGAGTTCACCCGACGTTATCGTGTGGATATTGAGCGCGCTTGTGCCAACCTGCTCAAAGCCCAAAAGGCTATGATTCAGCAGGCCAACAGGCACCGTCATCCTTCTACTATTCGCACTGGTGGCTGGGTTTCGGTGCTCAGTTCTGAGCTATCACGTGAGGAGGACATTTCCCCCAAGCCGTTGCCGCGATACATGGGTCCATGGCAGGTTTTAGGTACAGTGGGGGTTGACCCCTTTGGACCATCATATACCGTGGATGTCCCTTTGGATCTGCTAGCCTATCTTGTCTTCCATGCATCTAAGCTGCTGCCTTTTACTTCAGCTGATGCATTTCCGGACAGACCCCCTCAATTCGGTCCACCTATCCCTGGCAAGGGGTATGAACTGAAATCATCTGAGGATGAGATGGGCCCAGACCCAGGCATGCAATATCTTGCGAAGTTCTTGTACCAGCCTCACACTGAGGATCGCTGGTTCACATGCAAGGAACTCCTCAAGACAGCAAAGTCCGTTGCCCTCAAGTATGAGGCAGCCAAGAAGGGACAACCCCTTCGACACTCTGTACACCTTCATTCCTAGCTCAGAGGTCCTTGCTCCGGGGGAGGGTAGGTCTGCAATGACTTGCTGATTTTGTGGCCTGCTACTCGTCGCACCGAGGCTGTAACATAGGTAGGTTAGATTCGCAAATTTGTATGGTTGAGGGCTAACCAAGATATCTGCCTCTGGGGGAATTCGTGAGGGACATATCTGTAAATTTGGGAAAATTGCAGGCCCGCACTAACATGAATTTCCTATAGTTACCCTAACAACGAATAGCAGACCCGGGCTACCACTAGGACAGACGGGCCTATCGGCCTATGCTGTTAGACTGGTCCTATAGCCTATAGCCGGGTAGGGAGAGGCCCTAGAGGCTAAGACCGAAATGGTACCGGTTAGTCTAGTCAGTCCGGTCTAGGTCATGTCCAGGCTAGGGTAGACTATGAATAGAATTGGGAAGTCTGTTCAGGGCTTTTGGCAGTTGGTACCGTGCACATCACGGGGATGCAACACGTGAACTGGAGTGGTACAACTTCAGCGTTAAAGGAGACAAACATAGCCAGACCCTCTAAGCGTCGGCCATAACAGGGACCTTCGTTGTTCTCTGATAGCACGCGGGGCTGTCCAGAGGTCTAGGCTATCTGAGGTCTGCTGGGAGCAGGAGAAGTTGGCGCCTTGCTGAACCCTCCTCAGGAGTAGGGTTTCAGGGTAGTGGCACTGCAGCCATGGCTGCGGCTTGCATCCTCAGAGATCATCTTTGTCAGGAGAGGTGGCGATGCTGAAGATCTTCACCTAGGAGGCCTTCTAGCACTCCATCTTCATCAGGGACTGTGGATCTGGTCTTCTTCTTCATCCTCTGAGAGGCGCTTGGCCTTAGAGGCCTGCTTCATGGTTGCGCTTCCCTCTAGAGGCAGTATCTGGGTGGCGTTTATTGTTTCAAGGACTCGAGGGTAGTGATAGTGGTTATTCAGGGTTGGGGGAAGAAGCGCTGCTCATTTATGAGCAGCGCACCATGGTTTTCGGGCTATTCTGACAAAATGATATTCCGAGTTTAATAAAAAGTATTGGTACTGTGTGTGGACGATCTTTGCTTCATTGTTTTCTGGATGTGATCTAGTCGACTTTCCTTTGTGACTGGTTGTGAGAATTCTGTGGACCGATTTGCACTTTCAGTGTACTTTGTCATACCGCATGGTTAAGTCTTCCGTTGCGTTTCTCTCTCCCTGTGCGGTGTGATACTCCCCTGCCCTTTGTGTATGTATTGGCATACTTGGAAGTCTATGTGAGGGAGTGTTGGTCTCCTGACAACAAGCAACCCGGTTCATAACAACCACCTCTGTCCTGCAACCTCAAATGCCCCAGTGCCTCTCAGGAGTGCACTTAGATGTATCCGCGCGAGTCCGAGACTCGCCACGATGACTCCACCTCCAAGATGAGAAAAGAACCTCCAGCTTGAAGAAGTAGACGTACCGCTGCCACGAAGAAGAAGATATGGCAGCACCCAGCCCCATCAGAACAAATATGGTGTTGCCAGGCACAACGCCTGAAGCGCTTGCTTCAGTGCAGCATCGGAACCCTAGGAGCCTCATCCCAGCGTTGCTCCAGCAGCCTGGCGACATCAACAGAAACTCAGAGCAGCGCTTCACCAATTGAAGACCAACAACTCGAAGACCTTTAACCCTGCGGACTGGCTCTATTTTTAGTTCTATAGTAACCTACTGGACCAGACTCCTGGGACCTAGGACACAACTAAAAGTTATGGGTCTGCGTTTTCCAGTAACAGCGGTACCGTTCTGAGGCAAAACGAAGCAGCAGTCCGTTTATGTCTGAAACGAAGCTTAGGGCTAGTAGTACCGTCTTCGGCAGTAGTTTAGGAATTTACAGGAATGTCCCTATCGGTCTAGGCATGTTTGCAGTTACCGGTTTAGGACCCAGAACTCGGAAAAATCAGAAAATGCCCCTGTTAGCATTACAGCCCGTCGAGAAACTGCAGAACATTGCATTCCTACCCTCCAGGCAGGCGACGACCTCCAAGCTATCAGTGGCCACGAGGTGAGTGGTGAGGTAGTAGACCCTTTTGCTTTGCCTCATAGGCCAGTACAATGGACCTCGCCGTCTTGAGAAGTTTCTTTCGTGTAAACCACCGGTTCTTAGTATGTGGTTGGAAGAGAAACTTCACAAGATACTCATAGTTGGGGCCAGTGCCCCACTGGGCCTCAATTCACTGCACCTCATATCCTTTCTTAGCGACAGGAGGACCGAATTGAGGAGGCCTGTCTGGGAACGCATGAGATGGTGTCAAAGGCAACAACTTTAATGCATGAAAGACAATACCTACGATGGACCAATGAGATCAGCCTCGACTATATCTTGTACCTTCCATGGACCATGGTACAAAGACAATGACTTTCAAGAGATTCCCTCTTCGCATGAGAATTCAGATCTCTTTATCCAGACCCGATGTCCCAGTCAAATAGGGGAAGGCAGTTGATGTTCCTTAGCTTGTCTAATCATTCGCTGTTATGCTTTAAACATGTTAGCCCTTGCCTTCTCTAAATCTCGTATGTAACTCTTGACAAAATTTGTAGTGTGAGGAGTTAGTTTGGGGCTGGCCGTGTCGATGATACCATTGAGGGACTTTGTAGGACTCTACCTCGATGGAGCTGATAAGCCATGAATCCAGTGGAGGTATGAATTTACGTATTGTACATTAGTTGAGATGTTTGTCCCACTCTTGTTGATTGGGTGTGATCACAAGCCTCAGCAGCTGGAACAAAACCCGGTTCATCACCTCAGCTTATCCATTTGCCTCAAGATGTCTACCAAAAGTCATATTTAGTCTAAAGTGGAGATATTTTTTGCAATAGGACTATCGATCATCTCAAGAGAATCATGGGTCTCTGTCGCTCACAATGGAGGCTAGGTGTTCATGGGCACTCACCAACCTCTTAGAGAAAACCACTCTGATTAGAGGGACTCTCACCTCGATCGACAAAGGAATTAACTCTTCATATTTAGAGAAATGATCCACACAAACCATAACTTGTCTCATCCCATGAGGGGTAGTCTTGTCGAGATCAATAAAATCAACTGATATATTCTCGCGAGGACCATCAAGCATAGGCAACAATTTGCGAAGTCCCTAAGAGGTCGCATGCGGACCTTTCCTCTGGCACATCTCACACGTGTTAAGTACGACAGAACATCATTTTCCAAAGTCCAACCAATACAATTGTTGGGCCGGAGCCGCATACGTCTTCATAAACTCAAAATCCCTGCGAGCATCATGACTCTCAACAATGTGATGAGTCTTGATCTTATGGTCATCAGTGACGCACAAACGTTACTCCCTGTCACTAGTTGTGTACAACTTAAAATCAAGGCATATCCTAGCTCAGAGTTAGGGTCTGTTTGCAGATACTTAAGGATGGGGCCGAAGACGGTGTCCAACGCATCTTCCATGACCTCCTTTATGGAATCCGCGAAGGAGTAATTTTGTATAATGGCAGCAAAGGCGTGAGGTCTAAGAGAAAGTGCATTGACTACCCTATTATAGTAGCCTTACTTGTGTTTCAGCTCAAAGTCAAATGCATCTATGAAATGAATGTACATTCCCAATTTGTCATTTGGCTCCTCCGGGGTCTTCATCCACTACAAGGTCGAACGATTAGAGTAGATTTCGAAGTGTCTTCCCAACAAGAAGTGCTTCCATTTTTTCATTGTATAGACAATGGTGTATAGTTCTTTCTCATAAGTAGAAGCATGTATCCTTTGTACTTTCATCTCCCTACTCTTGAATTCCACGGGCTTCAGGCCAATCCCATTATATTGCTATAGGGCCGCCCCAACACCATACTGACTTGCATTTGTGGTCAACACAAATGACAAGGTAGGCTCAGGCAGTTTCAACACACGTGTGTGGGTAAGAACTTTCTTTAATCTTGAGAAAGCGAGTTGGCATTGCGAAGGCTACTTAAAGGGGACGTCTTTGGCCAATAGGTTAGTCAAGGGAGTGTCTATGGTAGCGACGTTGTTAATAAACTTCCTATAGTTAGAAGCTAGTTCCGTGAATGAATGGATCTCTCAGACTGTCTGGGGTAGAGGTTGTTACCAGATAGTCACCATCTTAGAGGTTTCAGGGGCTAAGCTCTCTAATGAGATCACATGGACCAAGTATAATGCAGAAGTTGCCCCAAAGGCTGACTTTTCTTTGTTTATTTTATACTTGTTGTTCTCTTAGGACTTTGAAAACCTACTTCAAATGTTCTGCATGTTCCTTGATGGTCTTGTTGAATACCAGGATGCCATCTATGTAGACAACCACACAACGATCAAGGAAGGGTTTGACGATTTGATTCATTTCTTTTTGGAAGGTCCCAGGTGCATTGCGAAGTCCAAAAGGCATGACCTGGTTCTCCAAGGTGCCATACCTGGTCTTAAGGGCAGTCTTATGGACATCTTCCTCAACCATTTTGATCTCATGATATCCTGACTTCATGTAATTTTTGTTGAACTCCTTACGACCTTGCATCATGTCCAAGGGGCCATCGATCCTAGACAAGGGCTCATAGCTCTTCCTAGTGATTTTGTTGAGACCTCTGTCATGTTACATGCTGCGGTTGCACACGGGCCCCATTTGAGGGGCCCCCAGGCCGCGTACCATACAGCACGCATCCTGGAGGCCCACGGCGGCCCTCCAGGCCCTAGGTAGCACACTAGGTAGATAGGCTTTGTTTTGCTTACCTTTTTGTGCTTGTGTGTCGTCTTATTTTTGTCTGTTCAGATGTCGTTTTGGACTTGCAGCCCCAAGGCTGGACCTTGGGACTGGGTACACCGGAGACAGGCCCGAAACGAGGCAAGGCGCATTTTGGCATCAGACCGGTAGGTGTAGACGTCGTTTCGGTCCTGTAGGTCCCAAGGCAATGCCTTGGGCTAGGTGCACAGGAACGGGGCCGTTTTTAGGCCAGGCGCAAAAATGCGCCTTGCTGCATCAGCAACGTGGTCTGGACGTCCGATAGGGACCCAGACCAGCTGGGCCATTTTCTGAGGCCAGCATCAGGTAGGCCCAGCCCGCCCAGCGCTACAAATAGTCGGGCAGCGGTTGGGCAAGACATAGTTCGAGTAGCTCACTTCTGGAGCGACAAGCTTCTGGTTGGAGGCAGCATTATTCTGCGCTAAGCTACGGAGTAGGGAGTAGCGGCATAGGTGGTAGAGAGAGGCAGAGGCCTTACCTACAAACGGCGAGCTCACCTGGCGCCATAGTCGGGCTCCACGTGGTACCTGCACACGACGACGACCACAGTCAGTACGGTGACAGCTACCTGCAGGTGAGATAGCAAGGAGGACATCATCCTCTTCTTCTTCCTCCTCCATCTCTCTCTCTCCCTTCTTTCTCCTTCCTCCTCTTTCTTACCTCCTTCTTCATCTACGAGAGTGAGAGAGGTTATCGATAGGGAATACAAGCAGAGGCTATGCTGGGTACACCGCCCAGGATCTGATTCGACATTTCTGGGACTTACATTGATTGGATACTTGGCAAGGGACTATTTTTGGGACTTCGCTATCGCGATCTTGGTCCACTCCCTCACCTCCTTTCTCCTTCGTCGTCGCTTCCCCCCATCTCTCATCCGTGGTATCTCCCCATGTATGTGTGCGAAGGAGCGACCTTCCTTCTATGATTGCACTCCCCCCTCCCCTCTCACATGTGTGATGTATGATGGATGTCGGGTCAGTCTAGATCAGATCAAATCTTCTCTTTTAAGTCTTCCACTACGCCACTTTGTGCAATCTTGTATGTATCGGAATGTACATTGCTTGTTGATGCTACACTGACCTTGCATTGTCCATTTGAGTACTTTCATCACATTGCGGATCCTTGGCTCCCTATGCATTGTCCTATTGGGCATGCGCCAGTTTGGTATCGGAGCACCGCTTGTGAATCAGGACAACCTGATCTGACACAAGCGCGGGGACAATCAAGGATTGATTAATTGATTGATTGATTGATTGATTGATTGATTGATTGATTGATGGATTGGTGGATTGATGGATTAATCATTGATTGATTGATTGATTGATTGATTGATTGATTGATTGATTATGTCACACTAATTAGTCCCCAAAATCGCAGATTTTTGCCCTAACTGCCGAAATCGAAAATTTTTCTTTTTCTTGGATTTCATTTTCCCGCCATTCTCATTCGTGGAAAATCGCAATAGCATAGTATCTGAAATTTTTGAAATTCAAAATTCCGGTGCTGGAGGTCCGAAAATATTACGGAATTTGTTTCAATTCATCTTTTCCTTCGCAATTCCCCGTTAATTCGGAATTCCAAAGATTCTTTTTTCGAAATTCAATATTCAAACTTATTTCCGAAAATTGGCTCATTCTTTTTTTTTTTTCACGCATTCGGGGGTAACGGAAATTTCAAAATTTGACCGTTATTCCCAGATTCGGAAACTATTTTTTTTTAAAGGGAAATTCCTCTGGCAGTCATTTGTTTCCAAACTGTGCACACTCTCACCCGAGAAATGCCGGATTTTTTTATGTTTCGAAATTTTCCGAACTGGCGGAATTCTTTTTTGTAGTTCAGTTACTTTGATAATCTCCATTCGTTATTATTATTTTTTTCCATTAGCAGTCTGAAATTCGATTTTTTTTTCGAATTACCTTATGTGGGGAAACATAGGAGACCTATCGAACTTGCAATCGCGAAATTTTATTAATTATTTAATATATATATATTTTTTCTTTCTCTCGAAATTTTCACAAAGTTCCAACTTTTCATTCTTTGATTAGTGGCTCCTTATCTGGGCGATCCACTCGATCTCCCCACTCCCCATATATATCTGAGCACTGAGACAACAATGTGCCAGCGAGTTGTCTACTACCGACATATGGAACAGACGGGTTGTCTTAACCTCGCCTGACGGACTAGGGAGCCTACACTCATGCTCTCTCAAGTGGAGTGTGGCCCCTGCTGCCTCTCCCCAGTCCATATCTAGGACTATGTCAAAAGGAAGGTCATCCTGAACGAGGAGAGTCAGGGAATGGAGAACTTTCTCCACCTTCCCATCTTTCTTTAGGCGAAAATACGCCTGGACTCCCTCTACGTAGTCCTCAACTCGCATCGTGCGGTTGTCTGCGAGGACACTAACTATGGGGTCTTTCAAATTCTGGACTTTCAATCCTAGCCTCAACTTTTTCAGCGCCCTACGGCTAATGTAACTGCGGGTAGCCCCTGAGTCTATAAGGGCTCCAACTCTACTTCTAAACACCTCTACGTCAACTAACACTAGCTGCCCTTTACTGTCTTTCTTCATCTTGGCCCAGGTAGGCATCCTCTCCTTCAATTCCTCTGCCACGCCTGTGAGGGACGTGCCTGGAGAGACGTTGATACAAGCAGTCTCTGGACCGCTAACTAGGCACGGGCCTGCAACCTCTGTCGAAGGCTCATGTGGTGTGGGAGTTTCCTCTATGCSCACGCTCGCTTCCCCATATGGCCTAGTAGTAGGGGCCGTTGCAACCCCTATCGGTGGCTGCCTTTTGACTCCTAGGCAGCCCATCGGGCCTGTCTAAACTTAGGACAATATTTTACGATATGGGCAGGGTCACCACAGTAAATGCACTGCCCCTGCTCCATTCGCTGCTGCCACACTTTTTGGTCCAAACCCAAGTCTTCCCAAGGCCGGCCTTGTGGCCAACCCAGGTGCCAACCTCCTGACCATTGAGGTGACCTGCCACCTCGTCGCTGTGGGGACAGACTGGGACCTTGACGATTCGGCGGGGGACCTTGACCCCTACCTCCCACTTGGTGGTTCCCTTGACCGCCAACCCCCTGTGCGCCCGATCCTCGGCCTCCCATGGCCTGGCCCCTTTGGCCCTGGCCTCCTCCTACCTTGCGGTCTCCCTCCAACCGCGACAGCCGCATAGGACCTCCCCTGACCTACGCTGTTGTCCTCTTCCTCGAGGCCCCACTCAATCTGACTGTACGGGACCTCGTCAGTACCACCTTCTTCCAATGTAAGGATCATATGATCTTTGGCCCTGACTTGGCCAGAGATGGTACAACCTTTCCACTTTTTGCCCTTGTCAAAGTCCTTGTTCCAGAAAGTGGAGACTGGCATACCGCTGCGTGCGAAACTCGCGGGCCACCTTGCTAACGTATGCAAGAATGTCCCCCACCGCGACTTCGTCCTCCGTCGGCGAAGTTGGTGGTGCATAGAAGGCTAGGTATGTATGTAGATGAGCGCTAAGAGT
>BFEA01000884.1:41766-54234 GCA_003427395.1 Chara braunii | reverse complement strand
GTATGTATGTAGATGAGCGCTAAGAGTTGCGCATTGCGGCTCCAGTAAGCATCCGGTGGAAGGGAGAGGGAGCCATGCAAAATCCTCGGGCGTCAATGGGTCCAAGTCCTCTATGTTGAACGCGCGCGCCGAATTCCGTGAAGGTCCACTTGAAGACGACTCAATGCCATTGCTTCCGAACGGAGAAGAAACCGCACATGCATCCTGTCCTTGGGCTCGTAAATTCAACGAAGGTACGAGTCGGGGCACATGCGGAAGTCGAAAGTCCTTCCCGACTCGTACCTTCGTTGAATTTACGAGCCCAAGGACAGGATGTATGTGCGGTTTCTTCTCCGTTCGGAAGCAATGGCATTGAGTCGTCTTCAAGTGGACCTTCACGGAATTCGGCGCGCGCGTTCAACATAGAGGACTTGGACCCATTGACGCCCGAGGATTTTGCATGGCTCCCTCTCCCTTCCACCGGATGCTTACTGGAGCCGCAATGCGCAACTCTTAGCGCTCATCTACATACATACATAGCCTTCTATGCACCACCAACTTCGCCGACCGAGGACGAAGTCGCGGTGGGGGACATTCTTGCATACGTTAGCAAGGTGGCCCGCGAGTTTCGTACGCAGCGGTATGCCAGTCTCCACTTTCTGGAACAAGGACTTTGACAAGGGCAAAAAGTGGAAAGGTTGTACCATCTCTGGCCAAGTCAGGGCCAAAGATCATATGATCCTTACATTGGAAGAAGGTGGTACTGACGAGGTCCCGTACAGTCAGATTGAGTGGGGCCTCGAGGAAGAGGACAACAGCGTAGGTCAGGGGAGGTCCTATGCGGCTGTCGCGGYTGGAGGGAGACCGCAAGGTAGGAGGAGGCCAGGGCCAAAGGGGCCAGGCCATGGGAGGCCGAGGATCGGGCGCACAGGGGGTTGGCGGTCAAGGGAACCACCAAGTGGGAGGTAGGGGTCAAGGTCCCCCGCCGAATCGTCAAGGTCCCAGTCTGTCCCCACAGCGACGAGGTGGCAGGTCACCTCAATGGTCAGGAGGTTGGCACCTGGGTTGGCCACAAGGCCGGCCTTGGGAAGACTTGGGTTTGGACCAAAAAGTGTGGCAGCAGCGAATGGAGCAGGGGCAGTGCATTTACTGTGGTGACCCTGCCCATATCGTAAAATATTGTCCTAAGTTTAGACAGGCCCGATGGGCTGCCTAGGAGTCAAAAGGCAGCCACCGATAGGGGTTGCAACGGCCCCTACTACTAGGCCATATGGGGAAGCGAGCGTGCGCATAGAGGAAACTCCCACACCACATGAGCCTTCGACAGAGGTTGCAGGCCCGTGCCTAGTTAGCGGTCCAGAGACTGCTTGTATCAACGTCTCTCCAGGCACGTCCCTCACAGGCGTGGCAGAGGAATTGAAGGAGAGGATGCCTACCTGGGCCAAGATGAAGAAAGACAGTAAAGGGCAGCTAGTGTTAGTTGACGTAGAGGTGTTTAGAAGTAGAGTTGGAGCCCTTATAGACTCAGGGGCTACCCGCAGTTACATTAGCCGTAGGGCGCTGAAAAAGTTGAGGCTAGGATTGAAAGTCCAGAATTTGAAAGACCCCATAGTTAGTGTCCTCGCAGACAACCGCACGATGCGAGTTGAGGACTACGTAGAGGGAGTCCAGGCGTATTTTCGCCTAAAGAAAGATGGGAAGGTGGAGAAAGTTCTCCATTCCCTGACTCTCCTCGTTCAGGATGACCTTCCTTTTGACATAGTCCTAGATATGGACTGGGGAGAGGCAGCAGGGGCCACACTCCACTTGAGAGAGCATGAGTGTAGGCTCCCTAGTCCGTCAGGCGAGGTTAAGACAACCCGTCTGTTCCATATGTCGGTAGTAGACAACTCGCTGGCACATTGTTGTCTCAGTGCTCCCGCGTTCGCGCGATTAGAGAAAAAGAAGCAGTTAGAGGATCAGGTCTTCGCAGTGTATGTGAGGCCTATCACTGAGCCTAAGCAAGAAGATAGTTCCACAGAACCAGCCATTGCCAAGCTGCTGGAAGAGTTCAAAGACTTAACTGAGCCGCCGACAGGAGTAGTGCCGCGACCGATCCGACACAGGATAGAGATAGAGCCTGGCAGTAAAACTCCTAAGGGTGCAATCTACAGGATGTCCCCTAGAGAGTTAGAGGAGTTGCGCAAGCAGTTGGACGAGCTCCTTGAGAAGGGTTGGATTAGGCCCAGTTCGTCTCCTTTTGGAGCACCAGTTTTATTTGTCCCCAAGAAGGAAGGAGAGATGCACATGTGTATAGATTATAGGGATCTGAATGCTATTACAATCAAGAATGCTGAACCACTGCCTAGGATAGACGATCTCCTAGATCGGGTGCAGGGTTGCAAGTATTTCTCTAAGATAGATTTAAAGTCCGGATATCATCAGATAGAAGTCCATCCTGATGACCAGTACAAGACTGAGTTTCAGACTAGATATGGGCATTATGAGTTCATAATGATGCCCTTTGAACTGACCAATGCGCCAGCAACATTTCAGCGATGTATGAACGATTTGTTTATGCCTTGGTTAGATAGATTTTTCGTAGTGTATCTAGACGACATCTTAGTTTTCAGTAGGACCCTCCACGAACATCAGGGTCATTTGAGGCAGGTCTTGGAGAAGCTAACTTCAAGATCAATGCAAAGAAGTGCGAGTGGGCAAAGACACAAGTTTTGTACTTGGGCCATGTGTTAGACGGAGCCCGAGGACAGTAAGATAGCGGCAATTAGAGACTGGCCGATGCCCCGCACATTGACAAAGTTGCGGTCGTTCCTAGGCCTAGCTAACTATTACAGGAAGTTCGTGAGGAACTCTACTATCGCCGCTCCCCTTCGCAGGTTGCTCGAGAAAGAGGCAATCTAGCAGTGGGATAAGGACTGTATGTATGCGCTAAAGAAGTTGAAGCGCGCATTGATAGAGTACCCTGTCCTCAACGTAGCCGATCCATCCTTGCCATTTGTCGTCACCACAGACGCGGGTCAGTATGGGATAGGCGCCGTGTTACAGCAGGACGACGACAATGGTTCTAGACCCGTAGAGTTCATGTCAGCAAGGATGCCCTCATAGAAGGTCGCCACCTCGACGTATGAGAGAGAACTCTACGCTCTCAGGCAGGCTTTAGAGCACTGGAAGCATTACCTGCTTGGGAGGCACTTCAAAGTGTATTCAGACCATGAGACGCTTGGATGGCTGAAGACACAGGCCAAAATGACACCTAAGTTGACTAGGTGGGCCGCTGAGATAGACCAATATGACTTTGAGCTCAAGCTTGTGAAGGGCAAGTACAATGTAGTTGCGGATGCTCTGAGTAGGAGATCAGACTACTTGGAGCCATAGTTCACTATCTGGACATAGGGCGTGACCTGCAAGAGAAAGTTAGACAGGCGTATGCGCAGGACCCTATCTATAGTGCCCTCCTCAAGAAGGTTAAGGAGGCCCCAGAGACTGAGCTAGATTACCGCACTACAGAGGGTTTGTTATTCGAGAAGCCTAATGTAGTAGACCGCCTATGTGTTCCCAACAGTGAGGAGATCCGCAGTCTGATCCTAAGGGAATGCCATGATACAGAGGGACACTTCGGTTGGCAAAAGACTTTAGCCAATCTTATGCACGCGTACACATGGCCAGGAATGAAAAACGACTGCATAGAGTATGTCCGGAATAAGTCTGTCGGAGGAACAAGACTACTATGCGTGCCCCTCTAGGTCTTCTCAGACCCTTGCCTATTCCAGACCAGCCTGGAGATTCAATCTCCATCGACTTAATGGATGCCGGTGTCAAGAGTAGGCACGGCAAGAGCCAAGTCATGGTCGTAGTTGATAGATTTAGCAAGTATGTTGTTTTTGTTCCTTTGCATGTAGAGGCGCGTACAAAGTTAGTGATTCAGAAGTTTTTCGATTTTTGGGTTAGCGAGCATGGCATCCCATTGTCTATTGTTTGTGATAGAAATACCCGCTTTACTAGCCAGAACTAGCAGGAGCTGATGAGAGTCTATGGATCTAAGTTGTTGACGTCGTCCGACCGCCATCCAGAGACTAACGGTCAGACCGAGCAGATGAACAAGATCCTGCGGCAAGTTCTGCGCATGTATATTAGACCCGATCAGATCAACTGGGACGAGATGTTACCCAAGGTAGCCAGTGCATACAATAACAGTGTGCACTTATCCACTTGTCGCACTCCCAATGAGCTGCACAAGTCCTTTAGACCGCGCAAACCGTTTGAAGGGCTTAACCGGGATCAGATTCATAGGCTACCGCCTGATACCAGGGAGTTCGCGATACAACATGAGAAAGAGATAGCCACTGTTGTTGAGAACCTCAGGAAGGCCAAGCACTGAATGATAGAACAAGCTAATAAGCACCGTCGCCCATCGCAGTTTCAGGTAGGCGACCTGGTCTGGGTCAAGTCTAAAGAGTTTGCATTTGAGGAGAACATCTCGCAGAAGTTACTGCCCAGTTCTAGAAGTTAAGGGCGGAGAGGATGGACCGTCCTATACTATAGAGATCCCAGCACACCTCCACACCTACCCTGTATTTCACGCATCAAAGTTGCTGCCGTGTGTCACCAGTCAACAATTTCCATCTAGACGGTCCATGATCCCTCCAGACATGGATGGCAGATATGACATTGACGGCATTGTAGGTGAAGATGTATTCATAACAGGAGGTAGAGGTCGTCCCCAGAAACAGTATAAGGTCCTGTTTGCTTATCAGGAGCCGGAGGATGACCGCTGGTTCACTAGAGTAGAACTTCTAGAAACAGCTCCCAATATAGTTAGAGCCTACGGAAGAGATCAGAGAGGCAAAGGTCCTGCCTTGGACTGAGTTATTCTCGGAGGACCTCGAATTTAGGTCGGGGGGAGTGAAACGGTATTCACCAGTTCACAGTAGCTGATGCATATCCCAGGGCTCGATCCCTAGTCCCCACCTTACCTGTGTACAGTATCTGTGTTGGCCCTCAGAGTTGAACCCGTGACCTGTGTATTTGTAACAGTTGGTAGGTTGTCGTAGGGTCCATAGGCAGCAGGGATTCGATCAGTAGACCTGTCGAGTAGGAGTTCCAGTCAGGTCTAGCAGTTGTAGTTGTAGTTGTCTCGAAGGGTCAAGGTCGTAGCTGCTACAGTCCGGAAAGGTCAAGGTCATAGCTGCTACAATAACGAAGGGCCAAGTCTACGGCCTTCCGGAAGGTCCCAGTAGTGGCCTTTCGAAGTTGCCCACGTTTAGGCTGAGGCAAGTGGTGGAAGTCTACCATGCTGAGTCAACAGTCCCAGTCCCCAGTCAGTCCTTGTCTAGTCAAGCAAGTACCGCATGGGACTGTGTGCACCTCGGGCATGGGAAAGGGCCAGACCAACGCGCTACAAAAGTATAAATCAAGAGGCAGAGCCCAGGCATTCGTTCATTCCTGCGTGAGCCATGCGGAAGTGCTGCCACAAGCGACTTGTGCGAGGTGGTCTGCAGTGAGCCCGAGGACGAAGTGGATGAGAGAGAAGGAGTTAGCCATAGCGATAGGGTAGTAGTGGCCATAGCCACCATAGATGGAGGTAGAGTGCAATGTGAGTGTGTGTGTGTGTTCTGAGTGTCGCGTGTGGGATATCCAGGGTGATCCTGTGTATGCGAGCAGAGAGTTGTGTGGGCGCTGAGTCGCCATAGCCATCGAAGTGAACTTGAATCTGAACTGTGTTCTCGATTACCATATCTCTGAGTTCTGAGTGGGCGCTTGTCGCCAGTTTGCTGCGCACCTGTTTGCATGCATGAGATGTGTGAATGAGAGTGAGTCTGATTGCAGGGGTTATCTAGTCGATAGTTGGGTTAGTGGCCCTTAACCACTTTAGGCTCAAGACGATGTCGAAGTGCAAATGTGGAAACACATGGAAGTTTGGACTATGTTTGACTTCCACTTTGGCATCAAAGCTCACTGGTACACCTTTAAGGACCTGCTTGACTGTGATAGATTGGGAGTTCTATACTTGGATCTCTAGTGGATGCTCAAGGTCGGAGACCTTGAATCCCAGATGGAATTTCTTGACTCCATGAGGGAAAATAAAGTTATAGGTGACCCCATAGTCCAACAGGGTCTTGATTCGGGTCCTCCTGATGAGAGGCTTTAGTAGGATTGTTCAGATCTCAAGTTCCTCTTCTCCTTCAACTGAAGTTGAAGGGACGTGCTCTTCCTCATATAAGGGCTTATTTATAAAAGACTCAATATTGGCATACAAAGAGTCAGCTGCAACCGGTCTATACTTAGGCTCGAAGGCTGATTCATCTTCAAAAGGGGATGAATTTAGTTCAGCAGGTGTGACTGCTATCTCAGCTGGCCTGCTCAGTTTCTTGAACTGTTGTTGCCTCACGTGGGGTGCTACTTAGCAAAGTGTTTCCCAACACACCTCAGGCAGATCCCCTCATTCTTTCCGGTACCAGAACTGCTCGGCCTCGAGTACCCGGCACATCTACTGCTACTGGGTGTGGTACCGGCCTACCTGCTACTTGAGTGTTTTTTCGCTGCTCTAAGCACCACGGGCCCCTGGCTCCGCTACTTGGGTGTTTCCCTGCTGCAACCCTCAATGTCACGGCCACAGATAAGTACCGGCCCTATGGGCCTGCCAAACAAGCAAGTACCCTTGTGGGTCACACACACACTCATGCCGACAAGCACTTAGACAGGCACGCAAATCCACAGGCACGCACACATACAGACTTAGAAAACACAGCAGAATGCGGGAATCTTGGCAAAGCATCCATTCCATCGGCAGAACTTCAAAAATCAGCAGTGTTCTCAGTCTTTGTTATGGCGGGTCATTACACTACCCCCCCCTCAAGAGCGAGGTCCCTTCGAGCGAGTAACTCAATCAGAGTCCTTACATAATGCATCATAAGCATAAATAGCAAAGAGAGATCGGGTATGTTCCGTAGGAGTGAGGGTAGCAGTGAATTTAGGCAGCTGTTCGGAACTACTCAATCGTTCGTATGCGTTGACGACTCGCAGGGCACTCTGCAGCAAATCTTTCTTAGCAATCCAATAAAAGTCATTCAATGGATGATATAGGAAGTGGACTTTGTATTATCTTTTTCTCCTCTTCCCACTGTGCTCGAGAATTCTGTCAATCTCATGACCGCCCTTGATTGCACGAGGAATCATTGATTCTCGATATGGAAAAGTTTCGGGCGATTCATACGGAAACAACTTCGATGCATGAAAGACTTGGTACGTGAGCAGATGAGGAGGCACGTCGATCGTGTAAGAAGGACCAAATGAATCATTCGCTACTCGGTTCAGCACCTTCCACGGACCGCAGTACTGAGGAAGAAGCTTTCGTGATACACCTTCTTCTTCAGAAAACTCAGACATCTTAACCCAAACATAACTTCCCACTGTGAAAGGGTCAGGCTGGCGCTTTTTGTTTGCATGCTTAATCATGGCACTACGTCGCCTTTCCATAGTTGCGACAACAACTTTGAGCAAACGATCAAACTTAGCGCTGTAGCCTGGCTGGCTAGGTGTCAGGCCAGGTGGCTGTTCAGGAAACAGATAGAATAGAGGATTCCGAGTTCTCCACCCCAGGTGCAACCGGTTAGGTGTCATCCCGGTGGAGGAGTGTATGGAGTTGTTGTACAACCCCTGCACAATCGGCAACTCCGCATCCCAAGAGTTCTGATCAGGCACAATTAGAGCTCGGAGAAGTTGGATCACAGTCTGGTTGATCTCCTCGGCCAAACCATTGGCTTCAGGATATCGACCAGATGTCATCTTGAGTTTGATGTCATAGATCTGGGAGGTGAAGTCCTTCCAATCTTCACTTATGAATCTAGTGTCCGGGTCACTCACGAAAGTTTTCGGGGGCCCATACTGCATAATGTACTTCTTATGAAACTCTTTGATCACAAGGTCAGTTGGGGCGTGAGGTGGTAATGGAATCAGATTCATAAATTTAAAAAACCGGTCAATGATCACCATTACTTACGAATATCCATTCCTTCTCTTCTTTCCCATGTCCGTGAAGTCGATGGAAAGAGATTCACCCGGGCCATTAGGAATAGGAAGAGGATGCGGCAGCCCATAGGGCTTTAGCCGAGACAGTTTGATGCGTTGACAGATTTCACACTGACCCACAAACTTCCGTGCCATTCCTTTCATTCCAGGCCATACAAACTTTTGCAGCAGACTTCAGTATGTTTTCTCAAAACCGAAGTGTCCACTCCGACCATGAGCCAAGTCCAAGAAGTGAGTAAGGATCGGCTTATGGTTGGGTACACACAGTCGGTTGTGCTTCCCGTAACGTCGGAAAAGTAAGCCCTTACATTCATGGAAATCAGGCTGACTGCTAGGGTCAGCCCGAATCTGCTGAAGGATAAACTGAGTTCCGGATCCTTGGCTGTGTGCTCAATGAGTTCCTCCCTCAAATTCTTACGGAGATCATAGGAACCGACAAGGCAAGTCATGTACTCAGGATGGCGAGACAAAGCATCCGCAACGCGATTGTAACAGCCGTTCTTGTGCTTAAGTTCAAAATCGTACACATCAATCTCATGCAGCCAGCGGGTCAACGTGGTTGATGGATTAATCTGTGTCTGAATCCATTTCAAAGTTTTGTGATCTGATAACACTTTGAAATGACGACCCAAGAGGTAGTGTTTCCAATGATTTAGTGCCTCTCTCAAGGCGTAGAGTTCTCGCAAGTGAGTGGAGGCAGCTACCTTGTGACTGGGCGTGCGTTTGCTGTAATATTCAAGCGGACGTAAGTCATCGCCGTCATCTTGCTACAACACTGCACCAATCCCATACAAGCTTGCATCCGTAGTTACTACGAATGTAAGTTTGGGATTTGCAATGCGGAGCACCGGATGACTCACCATAGCCTCTTTCAATGCTTGGAAGGGTGTTGTGCGTTCCCCATCCCATGTGTAAGACACATTCTTACTTGTCAACTTAGACAGCGGATGGGCGATGATAGAGAATTTGGGTACAAACTTACGGTAGTATGACGCAAGACCAAGAAAAGAACGCAACTCGCGGACATTGTCCGGTTGAGGCCTGCGGATGACCTCAACTTTGGTTGCCTCGGGCTCTAGGCCTGCTGCAGACAACCGATGTTCAAGGTAGATGACGCTGTCCCTCCCAAACTCAGATTTCTCCAAGTTGAGATGGAGTTGTGCATCCTTGAGGATCTGTAACACTTCCTCAAGATGTCTCATGTGCTCCTCCATCGATTTGCTGAAGATTAGTATATCATCCAGATAAACAACAACAAAGCGATTGATCTGGTTGCGGAACACCTTGTTCATGAGACTTTGAAAGGTGGCCGGTGCATTCATGAGACCGAAGCGCATGACGGTAAATTTGTGCAACCCGTCGCGAGTTTTGAATGCAGTTTTGTGCTGGTCTGCAGGGTCGACTTCAATCTGGTGGTGGCCAGACTTGAGATCGATCTTGCTGAAGACCTTGCACCCACCTGCAACATCAAGCAAATCATCAATACGCGGCAAAGGATATGCATTCTTTCTTGTTATTCTATTCAGCCCGTGGTAATCGATACACATCCGTAGTTTGCCTCCTTTCTTAGGGACAAACAAAACCGGTGCACCGAATTCGGATTCGCTTGGCTTGATCCATCCCTTCCCAATCATGTCATCAATTTGTCTACGCAACTCTTCCAATTCGCCTCAGCCCATTCGATAGACACTGCCGTTTGGAGGAGTGCTACCTTCTATCAACTCGATCTTATGTCGGACCGAACGCACGGGAACTCCGTGCGGTTCGACCAAGACTTCAGGAAATCGGTTGAGAAGGTTGCAAATTTCTTATGGGATCTCCGGAGGTGGATCATCACATTCAGGTGCATGCATCCCGGATTGCATCGGTGCAGCCAAAACAACAGGATTTGAAAGCAGGGTCGTTTGGACTAGAAGTAGACTTAGTAGAGGTAGAAGTAGTTGCCTCAGAAGTAGAAACGGCATGCAAAGTGGAATCATTATGTACAACAAAAATAGAAGGCACATGAGCAGGCCTAACAAAGGCTATATACATTTGCTCATCAACTTTGCGTCTGTGCCACTTTTTGCAAAATTGCATTGCATTGTGAAAAGTTACTTGGGACTCGCGCGGCTCATCCAAGAGGAATGGACGCTCGATTCCTATGGTATCTTTGACCATGAACTGTGAGTCCTTCCACGTGATTCTTTCACATTGGGCTTGCAACCAGCCCAAGCCAATAACCACGTCGAAGGGGCACTGATCAAGGACATAGAAGTTCAGTTCATCTGCGTCAAAGGTAGTGCGCACACCTTTGACTGTATGCCTAGAGGTGACAACCTTTTGGTTGCCCACTTGGGTCCGACAAGGATTCTGCAAGGTCACTTGCTTCATTCCCAAGCGTGCCTTACGAATATCATGCGGTGAGAAGTAGTTGGCGGTTGCACCATAATCAGCCAGCGCACGGATGTAACGGCCATTAATGTAGAGTTCGAAGAAGATCAACTTCGTTCTCCCTTGCGAGCGTTTTTGCTTCATATGAACCCAGCGCGTCAACAGAGCATGAAGGTCAATTTCTTCCGACTCCACCCAAGGCTCCTTATAGAGGATGTGCAATTTCTCAGCCTTGGAATCATCATCAGATGGGGTTTCAAGAGAGTTTTGCTGAGTGGGATCAGAATCCAGTGAAGGATCTGCACTTACATGTTCAACCTCTCCGTCTGTAGAGTGTGCTGATAATGTCTCTACCTCCTTTGCTGGTTTCCCTGCTGCAATCTGAAGCAATGTTGGACTGAATGTCCCGGTTTGGTGCAATGCAGGCAAACCCCTTTCTTCACCCTGTATTTCCACTCACTTTCACTGATCCGGAGATCTACCCATGGTTTGGTGGCAGGATCTTCCAGTTTGGGTGGAATCTTCGCTCCCTTGGGAAGGAGAATGGTGTTAGTATTGTTCTTCACTGTGGTCCTCGATCCCTTACTTTTGAAGGCAGTCTTCTTGAAGGCATTCATAGATTCATCATCATTCACATACTCAGACTCATGGGCTGACGAAGAGCAAGATGCCTCGCAGCCTTGCTCTTGATCGTCATCAAGAGAAGGATCCTCTGCGAAGGTCTCCTCGTCATCCTCAAGTAGATCATGTGTTGCAAAACGGTTGCTGCCTGGAAACCGTTTGCGGCCGGTGGTCTTTTTTCCACCCGATCCACCCGGGAGGTCTTGTGCCTCCAGCTTGACTAAATCCCGCATGAGGGTAAGCCAATTTGTATAAACTTATGAGTCCGAGCCCCAGGCGATGTGTTATAGTAGAGGGGACCGTACCTTTAATCACATCCAAACAAGACTGCGCAGTCATTTCCAGGTCCGGAGTAGCAAGAAGTTCACTAACATACTGCTGCAGACTATGCATGGTGTAGGTCCACTTGCTGTGCTTGAACTTGTCAAGCTTAAGTCTAGCTTTGGTTGCAGCACGTGGATCAGCATATTGCTTGATCAAGAGCTCTTCGAGTGTGGCTACCGGCGTGGCCTTCAGCCATTTGTTCAGGTCTATTTTTTTTATACCCTGCTTGTACAACTTGGATTTCCAAGAATCCTCTTATGGCGGGTTCCACATTGGTCCCTAGGACCGACGACTGAGTAACTGTGAGTGTCCCCAACACATCAAAGTAGGATCGCATGGAGCTGATCCAAGATTCGATGTCGTCCTTTCCGTCCTACTTAGACGGAATATGCGCCGCCTTTCTATCCATGTAAGGAAAGATGCAGCTTGGACCAGCGGTTGTTGGGTTCGAATTCGAGGCTGCAACAGTTCCAGAATGCCCTGCACTGCCACTTGCCACTGCAGCAGCAGCAACAACAGCGGGGTCTGGACCTGCAGCAGATCCGGTTAGGTTGTTGGCCACACTCAAAGAAGAAGAAGAAGAAGAAGACACTGTTAGAGGGGCAAGAACGGACTGACACGCAGCACTAAAAGCAGGGTAAGCAGACGGAAGGATACTTTGGGCTGGCTGCACATTAGTGAACTGTTGCAGCTGGTCATGGTGCTGCTGCGCCATCAGGGCCATGTCCTCACGCAACTTCTTGAGTTCGTCGAACACTTCGGCGATTTGGCGAATATGGTCCTCAACAGCCCGAACGTCTATTAAAGCCCGGAGGAGTGGAACGGTTTTCTTTCCCACCTCCTCATCAGTTAGGGCAGGCACGGTACAAAAAATGGGTGCATGAGCCTTTACCTTATCTTCACTCTCCTTCTCCTTCTCTTCCTCTCCCCTCTTCAATGCTTTTTCATAAAAGAACAGGTACTGCGCTTTTTCTGCCTCAGGGGCAGCATCCATTTGCAGCTTCCATTCTGCTGCAGATGCCATAATGGAGGATGAGGGTGTTAACAAGTCTCTCAAGAGGGGTCCGTACTTCCTCACACTTCTGGGACGAACACTCCTTTTCCCTCTCCTCACTCCCTCAAGAGCAACACTCAGAAGCTTCT
>BFEA01000884.1:21577-41451 GCA_003427395.1 Chara braunii | reverse complement strand
ACTCCTAGCCGGAGCGGCAATTCATTTGGACTGGAGAGCTGACAAAACAACAAAAGAAATAAAGATCAGAGAGCTCTGATCCAGCCACACAGTCTGGACCCACTACGCATGAGGTGCTCTCAAGCCTACCGTCTTCACCCGAAAATAACGCCCGGGCGTTATATTCAACTTACCCTAAAAAGATGAGATTTTCGTTTTTACTCACTTTTTTTCAAATAGAATGCCCCTTCGAATAGAACGCCCGGGCGCTATATTCGAATGTTACATGGACAGAGTGCCTTGAAGAGGTGGTATACATGGGTTTTGAAGGGTGGGGAAGGGGGTATACATGAGTTTTGAAGAGGGTTGAATGGGGTTTTGACTTCCAAGGGATATATTTTGGCTTTAGTTTTTGTTTTTATTTTTTATTTCCGAGTTTCTAAGGAATTCTGAACTGACCCTCAGCCAAAAGTTGGTCGTATTCCAATTCTGGACAACATTTTTTTTTTTCAGAATTTTTTTATTTTTTTTTTTTCCGAATTTTGGGGCCTCACAGAAGTTACCACAAATTTACTGAATATAACGCCCGGGCGTTATAAACGAATATAACGCCCGGCTGGCGTTATATTCGTACACAACGCCAGGGCGTTATTTTCGGGTGAAGACGGTAGTCGGACTCAGCTCCGTGAAGAGACAGCAAATCAGATTCAAAGTGTACTACATAATGCAAGAAAGAATTGAGTGGTGCTCAAGGTGCGGGTCAGACGACGGATTGTAAGGTAAAGTCCGATAAAACGTCTCAGCAGAGATCCCCTCCGCAGCGAGTGTCCTTGTCCGAAAGCATAAAGTCCGAGTCTCAATCAGATAGAGCAAGGTAACTGACGTCAACAGATTTGGCCTGACGGGCCCTTCTTGTTTGGGCCTGGTCCCACTGAGTCCCAAACGGTCCCAGTGGAGTCAGAACCGGGTCCCAATCAACAAGACTTCCACAAAGACCTGCTCTATCCCTACCAAATTGAAAAACGAAATTTTGCCCCAGAAAGAACCTACAGACTACAACCGTTCAGAATGAAATAGATAAAGCATTGTAGAAAGATATCGCATGGCACACAAGATACTCCATCCATTCACTCATCAGGCGAGTAAGCAGTTCACACACTTCACGCAAGATCAAGACTATGGAGGATGGAAGAAGAACCCAGAAAACCCCAACAGGCAGTCAATTCCATGCACACACACATGGGCACCCTGGCAACACGGCACTTACCTAAGTGCCCGGGCTCTTGAGATGATAGAACTCACCCCCCTCTCACATAGTCCTCCTGACCCAATTAGCATCCTCTACACTAGTGTCCTATCATCTAGGAGGGTCAACATCTACCCCAAAGTACAAAGCCGGATCCCCCATCGATGTTGAAGATCAAAGCAGCAACTTGCAGTCCGTAGGTGCAGATATGGCTGCCACCCTCAAGCTCGCCTAACTTGAGGGGAGCCCTAAAGTCACTCCTTGTCTTCCTTGAAGTCCAGATTCATGTTGTAGGTGCCCTTCAGTGTCGCCTCTCTCAAGTTGCATTACGAAGTCCCACCTTGTGTCTCGCCACCACAAACATGCACTCAAGCAACCTGGCTGGGTCTAGTGTCGACCCTACACGGCCCTGCCAGGTGGGGGCAGTTTCCTTTTACCACGCTGCCCCACTTAGCCCTAACTTCCGCCCTCACCCTGAGTGGTTAGCCCTTACCACTAGGGTTAGGGTTATGGCAGCAAAGTCAACTCTCGCCAGCAAGTAGAATCCGCTCTGATACCAATGTTACGATCCTGGCCAATTTCGAAGTATACAAACATCAGAAAGTACAATGTCGTCCAATTGCAAAAAGAAATGAATGAACTTGAGAGAAGAGAGAGGGAAAGAAGAAGAAGAAGAAGTAAGAAAGAAGAAGAAGATGATGTACTCCCGCATAGGCCAATGACAAGGCTCTTCTTCCTCGCCAACCAATCTCCTCCTCCTTATCTCCTCCCCTCTTATTCAAATAAGAAATAACAATAATAATGTTGAATGGCTGAACCAGAATCAATGTCGGAATCCCACTTCTACTGCAGGCACAACATGAGGTCCACCATAGCCATGGTCACCCTTCCTCTTCCTCTACATACAGGCCGAGGCTATGGCAGAGTACTGAGGGCTCTCCCTCCTGTCCAAAGGACAACCCAAAGCAGCTATGTTGCTGCCCTTCTGTCCCCAGGTCAACTCCCTGCAGCTATGCCGCTGCCTACTCAACCGCGATGCCTGACTCTGTCCCGAGCTTCCTTGATGCGGCACTACCCCCACTGGGGCCTTCCAGATGCAGCGCCTAACAAGGTGATGAAGATGGTGTCTACCATAGCCTGGTAAGTACCCCGCCACACTCCTCCGCGGTCCCCTTCTCCCTCCTCCGCCTACCGGTAGAGCTCCACCATAGCCAAGGTGGAAGCTCCCGGCTTCTTCCTCCCAGCAGCGCTGTAGTACCCAGCGGTACTCCAGCCAGTGCTCCAGCAGCCTGTCGCGAAACTTGCACACTGAAGAATGAGGCCGAGCTCTTGCCTCGGCCTCTTGATATAGCGGCCTGCTTGCCTCCTGGGCGGTGACTTCTAGGCCGCTCGGCCTCCCAAGCAGCCGGTACCTCCTCCCTTTCGGAGGGAAACATCATTGCAGACTCTGATATTGCCCGTACAGGCTCTAGACTCAGACTGGATGGACTGGTACCGGCCTAGACCTAGCCTACCGCTACTGGGCCTCTAAAAATGCCACCTTTGTCTTCTTCTGCTCGGCCTCGAGTACCCGGCACATCTACTGCTACTGGGTGTGGTACCGGCCTACCTGCTACTTGAGTGTTTTTCCGCTGCTCTAAGCACCGCGGGCCCTTGGCTCCACTACTTGAGTGTTTCCCTGCTGCAACCCTCAATGCCACGGCCACAGGTAAGTATTGGCCCTACGGGCCTGCCAAACAAGCAAGTACCCTTGCGGGTCACACACACACTCAGCCGACAAGCACTCAGACAGGCACGCAAATCCACAGGCACGCACACATACAGACTTAGAAAACACAGTAGAATGCGGGAATCTTGGCAAGGCATCCATTCCATCGGCAGAACTTCAGAAATCAGCAGTGTTCTCAGTCTGTGTTATGGCGGGTCATTACAAACTAGTTTTCTGCTCGTTTTCTTTCAATCTTGCACTTGGTTGTACTGTGGATCACTCTAGCATGCTTCTACTCGTGCATGTGTTTCAATTAGTTTCTCACTTGGTTTCTTTCGATCTTGCACTTGGTTGTACTTAGATTCCCTTTAGTATACTTCTATTGTACATATGTATGCGTTTCATCTAGTTTCCTACTTAGTTTCCCTCAATCTTGCACTTGATTGAACTTTGGGTTACTTAAGTATGCTTCTACTTCACATATGCATGTGTTTTGTCTAGTTTCCACATGGTTTCTCTCAATCTTGCACTTGGTTGTACTTTGATTCAATTAAGTATGCTTTTAAGCTAGAGTTGCATGTGTTTCATCGACTTTCCTACTTGGTTTCCCTCAATCTTGCACTTGGTTGTACTTTGGATTACTCTAGTATGCTTCTACTCTACATACGCATGTGTTTCATCTAGTGTCGTACTTGGTTTCTCCCGATCTTGCACTTGGCAGTACTTGGAGTCACTTTAGTATGTTTGTGCTCTACATATGTGTGCGGTTCATCTAGTTTCCTACTTGGATTCTCTCAATCTTGCATCTGGTTGTAATTCGGACCACTTTAGTATGCTTCTACCTTGCACTCACTTCAGAATCAAAGCCTGGATTGAGAGTTATTCTAGGCTGCTGCCGAGGGATGCGTGACCTGACTATTGGTTGTTGCTGCACCCGCTACTGAGGAATGGGTGACCTGGCGCTTGGCTGCTGCTGCTACCGCTGCTGGGGGATGGGGGACCTCACAATTGGTTACTGCTGAAGGATGGGTGACCTGGTGCTTGGCTGCTGGTGCAACCACTGCTGAAGGATGGGTGACCTGACACTTGGCTGCTGCTGCTACCGGTGTTGAGGGATGGGTGACCCAGCGCTGGGGTGTTGGTGCAACCAGTGCTGAGGAATGGGTGACGTGGCGGTTGGCTGCTGCTGCTACCACTGCTGCGGGATGAGTGACCTAGCGCTGACTGCTGCTACTACCATGACCAAGGGTTCGGGCCATCAACCCGACTGTTTGGCACAATAAGGGGTGCTCAAACCAACTAGTGTCAAACGAAGCTGGGTCGGTCTGAAACTTTGCAGGCCTCAAGTCTAGTGTAGATATAGATAGTAAAGTTTCGAAGTTGCCAGAGTCCATTTTCCCACAAAAATGGAAATTGGACTTCGGCGAACAGCTCACCTAGGCCTACGAGTGAACCTGGCCCTTCCCGTATGCGGAGTGATCATGTGGACACTCCTGTGGGTAATGGTTTTTCAGCACGGCTGGTGGGCAAGTTTGCCTCCGTGGCAGGTAGTGGTCAGAGGAGACGATCGTCCGGGATCACCATCAAAGAAGGTGCGACACAAAATCTCGGTTTTGACCGAATCAATCAAGGAAAGAAGGCTGCAGTGGCTGGACCTGGTAAAGAAGGAAGAAAGAAGTACATGGATGACTTGATTGAGGTACTCATGCAGAAGAAGAAGCACGAGCTTGAAGAGCTGTGCAAGAAGGATCGAACTAAATATGTCAACAAGAAAATTGTGAGCACTGCTTTGGCTAGATTACAAGCGAATGAGGCCTACGGTGAAGATGAGGAGGATGAGCAATCCGAGGATGAATCTCAAGAGGAGAACCCCTCTTGATGATCCCTTGATTTTCTTGCTACTTTGTCACACCAACGAAAACGGCGAATATTTGGGGCCCCGTTAACCGTCTCTCCAAGTGTCACCTTGAGCAACTACGAGCACGCCAAAGAAATGAAGGGTGGCAAGCCAGGCACGCTGCAAGGACGGATGTACTAATGCGCTTCCTGATTTTGACTTTGGAATTTTGTGGAAAGATACTATGGACTGACAAGTTTGTTGGTTGTTGGAAGAACTCATTAAGTAACGATGTCGATCTGTGTGATTGGGATGGCCCGTGCGTTTACGCATTAGTATCCCCTTGGTTCAACACTACGTACATTGGTTTCACTACGCACTCGCTCAAGGTGTGATGGGATGAACATATTAGAAGATCTAAACAAGCGAATGATGGTAGGAATCATAAAGTCAGACGATGGTTCCAACGTAATGGGTGGTATAGCTATGTTGCTATTCCAATTGCCTTCCCACACATGGATGAGATTCAGAATGTTGAGGAGTCCATGATTTCAAGTTCGACTCCGACATTGAACTGTGCAAGGAAAAGGAAACCCTATGAAGGCAAAGGACGGAGGGAACGTCGTTCTTTCCTTCGCAGAAAGGGATGCCCTGAATCGACAAGGAATTTGGAGGATAGACATGTCTGCTGGGATACTTCTCCTATCTCTCGTCCTATTCTTGAACCATGGGTACCCACTGACATATCCTTCTCAATCACTAATGTTTTGAGCAAACTGTCCGATGACGGTGTGGTGCATGTCAACCTTCTAAGCATTGGAGGTACATTTTTTTCAAATTCTTGGGGTAAATTTAAAAGAATTTTTGGTTGGTCAATCGTGGAATTAGAGAACAACAAGTTTTTGTTGAAAGATCTCAGACATGATTTTTTTAAAGGCGGCGTGTTTCATATTATGTGTTTGAGCAAGAAAAAATGTATGGCTGGACCACGACGTGATGTCTTAGCCAGTCTGCTTCAAGTTCCGAGCACAAGGGCTGGCCTCTACAAAGCTAGCCTAGACCATTTGGTTAAGCTGTATAACTCTATTGAAACATTTCACAAAGACCGATCTCATAACATTCTCAAAGGAGTTGTCGGTAGGGCTTTGACATCAGTGTGTGGTTTCAAATGCTTAGACCCCGACTATTGTTAAACCGATTTTCGATGACCAGATTTGTAAATCATCGGTTTCCAATTTGGATAAGTAGATTATTAGGAAATGATGTGCTGATGACTTGCTTGCTGATTTTCTAATTTCAAGACTCATGGTGGCCTGGACAAGCAACAGATTTGTGGGCGACTTCCTTCATAATCATAACATTATGGCAAGAATATATAATAATGTGTGCTCATGCAAAGACACTCGTGGCTCTTTTCCCCACAATAATGATGGTCATGTCCTTTTCCGTTTTTCTGAACTATCCGAACTCCCCCCATCCTTGAGGAATTCTAAAAATATCATGTGTCAATCTAAGAATTTGTCCGTTGGTAGGATTAAAAGGGTCTTGGGTGAAGGACTTTCTCACATTCTGTCTGCTGATGGATGGATAGGTAGTTCCAAAGTTATTCTTTCCTGCTTTGCAAATAGAAGACGCAGTGAATCTCCTTACGAGGAGGTGGCAAAGAAATGAAAGCAATGTTTGGATGGTTTGGTCGTTGCGCCTATTGATCACAATATAAGGGACACTTTGGTATGCTGCCCAACTGTCTACAACATTGCCCTCGCCAAACTAGTTTCGGACAACAAAGGATTTGTGGTAGATAAAAGGTATGAACAAGATATCCTATCAACCTGTAAAATGAGGTACTATGAGATCCAGGCGCAAAAGTTGGCCCCATGGAACACTCGAGGGGCTTTGGATTCGGCATATGGGATACCGAAACACAAAGATGTCACCCGATGGAGACTGATTGCTCCCTCCTTTTTGGAACCAAGTGTTCGTGCTTGTAGGGTCGTCTCCAAGGCTATCAATGGGCTTTTGTGGAGATTTCCCGAAACTAATCATTTTAATTTAAAAAGCACTGATCTTCTGAAAAGACGCGTCGAGCGCCTTAAAAAGAAGGCAGAGAAGAATGCTGATGGGTTTATGCTCTCTGCAAGCTTCGACATTAAGGAAATGTTTACGAAGCAGCCGCATGATGCAATCATGTGTGAAGTTGAGTGGCTATGTGATATTTTTGTTGGAAAGGGCCATAAAGCTATCATGGTCAACAAATGTGGTAAAGGAACTGCCCTAGACAAAGCATTCAGTGAGCAAGGCTGGTGTCATGTGAAGTTCTCATATATCATTCAGTTCGTAACATTTGATCTCAATCACACCTTTGCTAAGGTTTCCAAGTTCATTATTAGACAAAGGATTGGCATTCCTATGGGAAAACCTTCCAGCCCTACTCTAGCCTATCTCCTGTGCTCATACTACGAGTTCTCTTTTCTCAACTCTTTGGGCAAAGACCGCGAGTTGATTCAAGGGCTAAGATTAGTTGATGATGTAACACTATTTGTTACTTCTCCTGATAGGACCCAAAACTCTTTTGACAAAGCCAAGGAGATCTACCTACCCTTTATCTCTCTCTATGACAAGAACTTGACCTTGGTCCGTACTGACTCTAGGGACGATTTTGGGGAATTCCTGGGATGTAAAATCAAATGTCAAACCTGGCCTCCTAATGTGCATTGTGAGGGAACTATTAAAAATCAGGAATCCATCTTGAGAGAGGCGCAATCTTCTTGTCTACATATGACTTTTGGTCGTACGGTCCGAAGTGTCAGAAGGTGGGAGCTATTAAGTGCAAGTTGAATCGGGTATTGACTCCAAAGATTTTGAGAGGAGTGGGTCTGTTCCTTATTTCGTTTAGAAGGGAATTTAGGTTCAACATCGTCATGTTTTGTCGTCAACGAGAGGACAAGTCACGAATGAGCATCAAATCTACTAGTGATATCAGCTCACTACAGTGTCAAGTGATTCTGCATATCGCCCTGGCGCTGCAATAAGATACTGTGATAGCCCTCTTAGAGTCATCCACGAGACATTTCGCTGTTTTCGGCTCGCGTTTTTCCGTTTTTTCCTTGGCAAGTCTTCTTTTCTTTTCTTTTCTTTTCTTTCAATATATTTTTCTTGTCTATTGTCCCTGACCTTGGTTTTCCCGCCACTCTCAGTCCCGATGATGGCGTCACTTCCATTGTCTTTTCTTATGCTCTCTCTCTCTCTCTCTCCCCCCCCCCCCCTCTCTCTCTCTCTCTCTCTCTCTCTCTCTCTCTCTCTCTCTCTCTCTCTCTCTCTCTCTCTCTCTCTCTCTCTCTCTCTCTCTCTCTCTCTCTCTCTCTCTCTCTCTCTCTCCCGAGAATCACGGAGTCGAGGATGTTCTCTGCTTGGAAGACCAGGATCGCTGGTATATATCCCCCCTTGTCCATGTGCTGGTAAGTGCAATTACCTCCCCTGATGATGGTTGTGCTGGCGACATAGCTGAAACATGTTCGGAGACTCGTCATTTTGCTTCCATTTTTTACGTTATCTCTTTAACGAAGCAAGATTTTTTTGGGCTACTCTGTGTCTACCAGCGTTTATTCCCCTCATCTTCTTCACTCTCTTTTTTCCTTCCCGTGCTCATCGTTACTGTGTGACTATGGTCGCGGTTGATTGCTTTGCTTTCGCTGGTGCGAGCCTCGAGTCGGCGCTACAACCTTACATGCTGTTTTTGGACTCATCCTTTGCTCTTTAAGGAGCGTCTTAACCACCGTGCTATTCACGGGGTGGTACAAACGCTAGTTTAGCTATCAGGGAAGGCTGCTTTGGGTGACTCATCATATCCGTGGTTGTACATACCATCTTCACGGTTCTTACTCCTTTCTACTGATTTCCCGCCTCCCTTTTCCTTCTAACTCGCCAACTTCTTCTTCTTCTTCTTCTTCTTCTTCTTCTTCTTCTTCTTCTTCTTCTTCTTCTTCTTCCTCTCCTTCCTTCCTTTCCCCCCCTCCTCCTCCTCCTCCTCTTCTTCTTCTTCTTCTTCTTCTTCTTCTTCTTCTTCTTCTTCCTCTCCTACTCTCCTTTCCCCCCCTCCTCCTCTTCTTCTTCTTCTTTTTTGTTCTCTTTCTTTCTTGTTTTTATGAAATTTTAAGGATTGATTGCTACGGACCAATTAACTGGTTAGGTTTGGATTTTTGCCTATTTGTGTTACAGAAGGGCTCGTACCCTGGGAGTTCAACGTTTTTTCTCCATGGCAGATGGCGGGCAACGAGGCGGGTATGCCAACTGTTATAATTGCGGAATGTATGGCCATTATGCTCGATGGTGTCCTTACCCCGAGCGCAACGATGCGTACGGGGCTGGCCAGCAGAGGCACGGCGCGCCATATGTGCAAGGACGTCCTATTTACAATGTTGTGCATGCGCCGTCAGCTCTCCCACTTCCACCACTTGCAGTCCCTCCACCTCCTTCGCCCCCCCCACTTCCTCTCCATGCTCCTCTTCCAGCTCCTGTCTCTCCTTCTCATGGATCACAGCCTCCGCTTCTTCAAGCTT
This sequence comes from Chara braunii, assembly GCA_003427395.1. Taxonomy (NCBI): domain Eukaryota; kingdom Viridiplantae; phylum Streptophyta; class Charophyceae; order Charales; family Characeae; genus Chara; species Chara braunii. The sequence continues at coordinate 32,122 of BFEA01000884.1, read as the reverse complement.
GCACAGGAGCGTCTTCAAGTATGGTTGTGCCATCTATGTCGAATGCCATCATTCCTTATCAATCACCGCGTGGTGTTATCAACGGTAACAACGGGCGAGAATGGAATAGGCAAAGGGAGGTAGGTTCGGACAGCGAGGCAACGATGATTCTAAGGGAAATATGAAATGATTGACGGGAAGAAAGGGACGCAGACGGGAAGAGGAGGACCGAAGGATTAGGGATGAACAAATCAGGATTGCTCGAGAAGATGAGCAGAGGAGACTTGAGGCTGAAGAGAAGAAAGAGGCAGATCGAGAAGCTAGGATGGCTAAGCTTGTTAGGGAACAGATGGGGGAGATGGAGGCAAAAAAGAAAGTTGCATCTGGACAGAATGCTAGGACTAGTTGGGATGAAGTAGAGAAGGATGAAAAATCCCCTAAAGAAGGGGAGAATGGAGAAAAGGGGGACAGTAGCGACAATCGTAAACGAGACCAATTTGCCATGGCAAGAAATTCAGCGGCGCCGCAGCAGCTGACGATCGACAGACAACAGGTTAGCAATGAGGCTACTCGTCTCGAAGTTGGGCTGCTTCGAATGGATCTGGACAATGTTCGGAAGGCGCAGGACGCACATTCGTTGCTGTTCCAGAAGATGCTCTTGTGCTTGAAGACTATTAACGATTAGGGGGCTACTCTTCTGACCCCCCCGGCTGCTCAACCTCCCAACCCCTTTGATCACCCACCACCGCAACCACCATTTCACCCCCCTGTAGCCCAGGCTTCGGTTCCTGAGTGCCAACCCCCAATCCATCCACCCGTTGCTCCTCCAGCCCCTCCACACCCCCCTCCCCATCCACCTCCCCCCGCCCACACCACACACACTGCTCCCACGACCCCTGTCTCCTATTCTCCTCCTCCCCCTCCTCCTCCTCCTCCTCCCCCTGCTCCATAAGCCCTTCTCTACAGAAGAGCAGGGGCTGCTACAGAACCTGACCCTTCCCATACGCGGAGTGATCATGTGGAGACTCCTACGGGTAATGCTTTTTCAGCACGGCTGGTGGGCATGTTGGCATGTAGTGGTCAAAGCAGACGATCATCCTGGATCACCATCAACGAAGGTGCGACACAAAATATCAGCTTTGACCGAAAAGAAGGCTGTTGTGGCTGGACCTGGTAAAGAAGGAAGAAAGAAGTACATTGATGACTTGATTGAGGTACTCATGCAGAAGACGAAGCACGAGCTTGAAGAGTTGTGCAAGAAGGACCGAATTAAATATATTAATAAGAAAATTATGAGCGTTGCTTTGGCTAGATTACGAGCGAGCGAGGCCTATGGTGAAGATGAAGAGGATGAGCAATCCGAGGATGAATCTCAAGAGAAGAACCACTTTTGATGATCCCTCGATTTTCTTGCTACTTGGTGTCACCTTGACCAACTACGAACACGACGAAGAAATGAAGGGTGGGAAGGCAGGCACGCTGCTGGGACGAATGCACTAATGCGCTTCCTGATTTTGACTTTGGCATTTTGTGGAAAGATACAGTGGACTGAGAAGTTTGTTGGCTGTTGGAAGAACTCATTAAGTAACGATGTCGATCTGTGTGATTGGGATGGCCCGTGCGTTTCCACGTTAGTATCCCCCTGGTTCAAGGCCACGTACATTGGTTCCACTACACACTCGCTCAAGGTTCGATGGGATGAACATATTAGAAGATCTAGATAAGCGAATGATGGTAGGAATCATAAAGTCAGACGATGGTTCCAGCGTAATGGGTGGTTTAGCTATGTTGCTATTCCAATTGCTTTGTCGCACATGGATGAGATTCGGAATGTTGAGGAGTCCATGATTTCGAGGTGGACTCCGACATTGAACTGTGTTAGGAAAAAAAACCCTGTAAACGCAAAGGACAGAGGGAACATCTTTCTTTCCTTCGCAGAAAGGGATGCCCTAAATTGACTAGGAATTCGGAGGACAGATATGTCTGCTGGGATACTTCTCCTATCTCTCATCCTATAATTGAACCATGGGTACCCACTAACTTATCCTTCTCAATCACTAATGTTTTGAGCAAATTGTCCTGTGACGTTGTGGTGCATGTCAACTTTCTAAGCACTGGAGGTACATTTGTTTTGGATTCTTGGGGTAAATTTAAAAGAATTTTTGGTTGGTCAATCGTGGAATTAGAGAACAAGAAGTTTTTGTTGAAAGATCTCGGACAGGATTTTTTGAAAGGTGGCGTGTTTCATATTATGTGTTTGAGCAAGAGAAAATGTATGGCTAGGCTACGACGTGATGTCTTAACCAATCTGCTTCAAGTTTCAAGCACAAGGGCTAGCCTCTACAAAGCTAGCCTACACCATTTGTTCAAGCTCTATAACTCTATTGAAACATTTCACAGGGACCGATCTTGGACCATTCTCAAAGGAGTTGTCGGTAGGGCTTTGACATCAGTGTGTGGTTTCAGATGCGTAGCCCCGACTTTTGTCAAACTGATTTTCGATGACCAGATTTGTAAATCATCGGTTTCCAATTTAGCTAAGAAGAGTATTAGGAAACGATGTGTTGATGACTTGCTTGCTGATTTTCTAATTTCAAGACTCAAGGTGGTCTGGACAAGCAACAGATCTGTGGGCGATCTCCTTCATAATCATAGGACTATGGCAATAATATCTTCTAATGTGTGCTCATGCAAAGACACTCGTGGCTCTTTCCCCCTCAATAATGATGATCATGTCCTTTTCCTTTTTTCTGAACTATCTTAATTCCCCGCATCCTTGAGGAATTCAAAAAATATCTTGTGTTTGTCTAAGAATCAGTCCGTTGGTAGGAGTTAAGGGGCCCTGGGTGAAGGACTTTCTCACATTCCGTTTGTTGATGGATGGATAGGTAGTTCCAAAGTTATTCTTTCCTGCTTTGCAAATAGAAGACGCAGTGAATCTCCTCACGAGGAGGTGGCAAAGAAATGGAAGCAGTGTTTGGATGGTTTGGTGTTGCTGCCCAACTGTCTATAACATCGACCTCACCAAACTATTTTGGGACAACAAAGGATTTGTGGTAGATAAAAGGTATGAACAAGGTATCCTATCAACCTGTAAAACAAGGTACTATGAGATCCAGGCGCAGAAGTAACCCCCATAGAACACTCGAGGAGCTTTGGGTTCGGCATACGGGATACTGAAACACAAAGATGTCACCCGATGGAAACTGATTGCTCCCTCCTTTTCAAAACCAAGTGTTCGCGCTTGCAAGGTTGTATCGGGGGCTATCAATGGGCTTCTATGGAGATTTCCCAAAACTAATCATTTTAATTTAAAAAGCATTGATGTCTCTTTTGAAAAGATGCGTCTGGCGCCTTAATAAGGATGCAGAGAAGAATGCTGATGGGTTTATGCTCTTTGCCAGCTTCGACATTAAGGAAATGTTTACGAAGCTGCCGCATGATGCAATCATCTGTGAAGTTCAGTGGCTATCTGATATTTTTGTTGGAAAGGGCCACAAAGTTATGAGGGTCAACAAATGTGGTACAAGAACCGCTCTGTGGTAGAGCATTCGATGAGCAAGGCTGGTGTCGTGTGAAGTTCTCAGATATCATTCAGTTCGTAAGATTTGATCTCAATCACACCTTTTCAAAGGTTTCCAAGTTCATTACTAGACAAAGGATTGACATTCCTATAGGAAAAACTTCCAGCCCTTCTCTAGCCTGTCTCCTATGCTCATACTACGAGTTCTCTTTACCAACTCTTTGGGCAAAGACCGCAATTCGATTCAAGGGCTAAGATTAGTTGATGATGTGGCACTATTTGTTACTTTTCCTGATAGGACCCAGAACTCTTTTGACAAAGCTAAGGAGATCTACCAACGCTTTATCTCTCTCTATGACAAGAACTTGACTTTGGTCCGTACTGACTCTAGGGACGATTTTTGGGAATTCTTGGGATGTAAAATTGAATGTCAAACCAGACCACCTGTTGTGCGTTGTGAGGGAAATATTAAAAATCAGGAAACCATCTAGAGTGAGAAAGGCGCATTCTTGTCTACATAGGACTTTTGGTCCTACGGTCCGAAGTGTCAGAAGGTGGGAGCTATCAAGTGCAAGTTGAATCGGGTATTGACTCACTCCTCAGATTCCAGAGGAGTGGGTCTGTTTCTGATTTCGTTTAGCAGGGAATTGAGGTTCAAGGGGTTTCCAGAAAACAATCTTTCGTGAAGCGGTTGATGAGTTTTCAGTTAAAAACCAAGGTTGCTGGAACGGGTGGGTGCGTATTCTGCAGGAGGGGTTTGGTGAAAAATTCTCCTAATTCCGGAGGGTGAAACAGCGTCACGTTTTGTCGTCAACGAGGGGACAAGTCACGAATGAGCATCAAATCTACTGGTGATATCGGCTCAATACATTGTCACGAGATTCTGCATATTGCCCTGGCGCGGCAATAAGATACTGTGACAACCCTCTCAAAGCCATCCACGAGACACTTTGATGTTTCCGACGCACCTCTTTCTGTTTTTCCCTTGGCAAGTCTTGTTTTCTTTTCTTTTCTTTTCTTTCGATATATTTTTCTTGTTTAATGTCCCTGACCTTGGTTTTCCTGCCTCTCAGTCTCTACGATGGCGTCACTTCCTTTGTCTTTTCTTATGCTCTCTCTCTCTCTCTCTCTCTCTCTCTCTCTCTCTCTCTCTCTCTCTCTCTCTCTNCTCTCTCTCTCTCTCTCTCTCTCTCTCTCTCTCTCTCTCTCTCTCTCTCTCTCTCTCTCTCTCTCTCTCTCTCTCTCTCTCTCTCTCTCTTTACCGAGAATCACAGAGTCGAGGCTGTTCTCTGCTTGGAAGACCAGGATCGCTGGTATATATCCCCCCTTGTCCATGTGCTGGTAAGCACAATTACCTCCCCCGATGATGGTTGTGCTGGCGACATAGCCAAAACATGTCGTGAGACTTATGAGTTTACTTCCATTTTTTACGTTATCTCTTTAACGAAGCAAGATTTTTCTGCGCTACTCTGTGTCTACCAGCGTCTATTCCCCTCATGTTCTTCACCCTCATCGTTACTGTGTGACTATGGTCGCGGTTGATTGATTTGCTTTCGCCTATGCGAGCCTCGAGTCGGCGCTACAACCATCACAAACTGCTTTTCGACTCATTCTCTTCTCTTTGAGGAGTGTCTTAACCACCGTGCTATTCACGGGGTGGTGCAAACGCTAGTTTAGCTATCGGGGAAGGCTGCTTTGGGTGATTCTTCATATGCGCGAGTGTAGATACTATGTTCACGGTTCTCACTTCTTTCTACTGATTTCCGGCCTCCCTTTTCGCCATCTTCTTCTTCTTCTTCTTCCTCTCCTTCTCTCCTTTCCCCACCTCCTCCTCTTCTTAGTCTTCTTCTTCTTCTTTCTTCTCTTTTTTTCTTCTTTTTCTGAAATTTTAGGGACTGATCGCTACGGATCAATTAACTGGTTAGGTTCGGATTTTTGCCTATGTGTTACAGAAGGGCTCGTACCCTGGGAGATCGACATTTTGTCTTCATGGCGGATGACGAGCAACAAGGCGGGTATGTCAACTGTTATAATTGCGGAATGTATGGCCATTATGCTCGATGGTGTCCTTACCCCCAGCACAACGATGCGTACGGGGCTGGCCAACAGAGGCACGGCGCGCCATATGTGCAAGGACGTCCTATTTACAATGTTGTGCATGCGCCGTCAGCTCCCCCACTTCCACCACTTGCAGTCCCTCCACCTCCTGCGGCCCCCCCACTTCCTCTCCATGCTCCTCTTCCAGCTCCTGTCTCTCCTTCTCATGGATCACAGCCTCCGCTTCTTCAAGCTCCCACGGGAGCGTCTTCAAGTACGGTTGTGCGATATATGTCGAATTCCATCGTTCCTTATCAACCACCGTGTGGTGTTATCGGCGGTAACAATGGGCGAGGATGGAATAGGCAAAGGCAGGTAGGTTCGGATATCGAGCCAATGATGATTCTGAGGGAAATATGGAATGATCGATGGGAAGAAAGGGAGCGTAGGCAGGAAGAGGAGGACCGAAGGATTAGGGATGAACAAATCAGGATTGCTCGAGAAGATGAGCCGAGGACACTTGAGGCTGGCAGATCGAGAAGCTAGGATGACTAAGCTTGTTAGGGAACAGATGGAGGAGATGGAGGCAAAAAAGAAAGTTTCCTCTGAAGAGAATGCTAGGACTAGGTGGGATGAAGTGGAGAAGGATAAAAAATCTCCTAAAGAAGGGGAGAATGGAAAAAATGGAGACAGTAGCGACAATCGTAAACGAGACCAATTTGTGATGGCAGGAAATTCAGTGGCGCTTCAGCAGCCGACGATCAGCAGACAACGGGTTGGCAACGAGGCTACCCGTCTCGAAGTTGGGCTGCTTCGAATGGATCTAGACAATCTTCGGAAGGCGCAGGACGCACTTTCGCTGCTGTTCCAGGAGATGCTCTCGTGCTTGAAGACTATCAAAGATCAGGGGGCTGCTCTTCTTACCCCCCAGACTGCTCAACCTTGCTAGACGCACATTCGTTGCTGTTCCACGAGATGCTCTCGTGCTTGAAGACTATCAAAGATCAGGGGGCTGCTCTTCTTACCCCCCGGACTGCTCAACCTCCCAACCCTTTTGATCACCCATCACCGCAACCACTATTTCACCCCCTGTAGCCCAGCCTTCACTTCCTTAGTGCCAACCCCCAACTCGTCCACCCGTTGCTCCTGCAGCCCCTCCACACCCCCCTCCCCTTCCACCTCCCCCAGCCCACACCACAAGCCCTGCTCCTGCGACCCCTGTCTCCTATTCTCCTCCTCCCCCTCCTCTAGCTCCTCCTCCCCCTGCTCCACAAGCCCCTGTCTCTAGAAGAGCAGGGGCTGGTACAGAACCTGGCCCTTCCCATATGCGGACTGATCACGTGGAGACTCCTACGGGTAATGCTTTTTCAGCACGGCTGGTGGGCATGTTTGCCTCCCTAGCATGTAGTGGTCAAAGCAGACGATCGCCGGGGATCACCATCAACGAAGGTGCGACACAAAATCTCGACTTTGACCGAATCAATCAAGTAAAGAAGGCTGTAGTGGATGGACCTGGTAAAGAAGAAAGAAAGAAGTACATGGATGACTTGATTGAGGTACTCATGCAGAAGACGAAGAACAAACTTGAAGAGTTGTGCAAGAAGGACCGAATTAAATATGTCAATAAGAAAATTATGAGCGCTGCTTTGGCTAGATTATAAGCGAACGAGGCCTATGGTGAAGATGAGGAGGATGAGCAATCCGTGGATGAATCTCAAGAGGAGAACCCATCTTGATGATCCCTCGATATGAAGGGCGGCAAGGCAGGCACGTTGTAGCCTTGTAGGGACGGATGCACTAATGCGCTTCCTGATTTTGACTTTGGCATTTTGTGGAAAGATACAGTGGACTGACAAGTTTGTTGGCTGTTGGAAGAACTCATTAAGTAACAATGTTGATCTGTGTGATTGGGATGGCTTGTGCGTTTACGCGTTAGTATTCCCCTGGTTCAAGGCTACGTACATTGGTTCCACTACGCGCTCGCTCAAGGTTCGATGGGATGAACATATTAGAAGATCTAGACAAGCGAATCATAGTAGGAATCATAAAGTCAGACGATGGTTCCAACATAATAGGTGGTATAGCTATGTTGCTATTCCAATTGCTTTCCCATACATGGATGAGTTCGGAATGTTGAGGAGTCAATGATTTTGAGGTGGACTCCGACATTGAACTATGTTAGGGAAAAAAACCCTTGTAAACGCAAAGGACGAAGGGAATGTCGTTCTTTCCTTCGCAGAAAGGGATGCCCTGAATTGACTAGGAATTCGGAGGACAGACATGTCTGCTGGGATACTTCTCCTATCTCTCGTCCTATGTTTGATCCATGGGTACCGTTTGACTTATCCTTCTCAATCACTAATGTTTTGAGCAAACTGTCCGATGACATTGTGGCGCATGTCAACCTTCTAAGCACTAGAGGTCATTTTTTTCGGATTCTTGGGGTAAATTTAAGAGAAGTTTTTGTTGGTCTATCGTAGAATTTGAGAACAAGAAGTTTTTGTTAAAAGATTTGAGACAAGATTTTTTTTAAAAGCGGCGTGTTTCATATTATGCGTCCGAGGAAGAGAAAATGTATTGTTGGGCTACGACGTGATGTGTTAGCCAGTCTGCTTCAAGTTCCGAGCACAAGGGTTGGTGTCTACAAAGCTAGCCTACATCATTTGGATAAGTTGTATAATTCTATTGAAACATTTCACAGGGACCGATCTCGGACCATTCTCAACGGAGTTTGTAGGTAGGGCTTTGACATCACTGTGTGGTTTCAGATGCTTAACCCCGACTTTTGTTAAATTGATTTTCGATGACCAGATTTGTAAATCATCGGTTTCCAATTTAGCTAAGAAGAGTATTAGGAAACGATGTGTGGATGACTTGCTTGCTGATTTTCTAATTTCAAAACTCAAGGTGGTCTGGACAAGCAACAGATTTGTTGGCGATCTCCTTCATAATCATAGGACTATGGCAAGAATATCTTCTAATGTGTGCTCATGCAAAGACACTCATGTCTCTTTCCCCCGCAATAATGATGGTCATGTCCTTTTCCGTTTTTCTGAACTATCCGAACTCCCCCCATCCTTGAGGAATTGTAAAAATATCCTGTGTCCCTCTAAGAATCAGTCCATTGGTAGGATTCAAAGGGCCCTGGGTGAAGGACTTTCTCACATTTTGTCTGCTGATGGATGGATAGGTTATTCTTTCCTACTTTGTAAATAGAAGACGCAGTGAATCTCCTCACGAGGAGGTGGCAAAGAAATGTAAGCAATGTTTGGATGGTTTGGTCGTTACGCCTATTGATCATAATATAGGCGACACTTTTGTATGTTGCCCGACTTTTTACAACATCGCCCTCACCAAACTATTTTGTTACAACAAAGGATTTGTGGTAGATAAAAGGTTTGAACAAGATATCCTATCAACTTGTAAAACGAGGTACTATGAGATCGAGGCGCAAAAGTTGGCCCCATGGAACACTCGAGGGGCTTTGGGTTCGGCATATGGGATACCCATACACAAAGATATCACCCAATGGAAACCGATTGCTCCCTCCTTTTCGGAACGAAGTGTTCACGCTTGTAGGGTTGTCTCCAAGGCTATCAATGGGCTTTTGTGGAGATTTCCCGAAACTAATCATTTTAATTTAAAAAGCACTGATCTTCTGAAAAGACGCGTCGAGCGCCTTAAAAAGAAGGCAGAGAAGAATGCTGATGGGTTTATGCTCTCTGCAAGCTTCGACATTAAGGAAATGTTTACGAAGCAGCCGCATGATGCAATCATGTGTGAAGTTGAGTGGCTATGTGATATTTTTGTTGGAAAGGGCCACAAAGCTATCATGGTCAACAAATGTGGTAAAGGAACTGCCCTAGACAAAGCATTCAGTGAGCAAGGCTGGTGTCGTGTGAAGTTCTCATATATCATTCAGTTCGTAACATTTGATCTCAATCACACCTTTTCTAAGGTTTCCAAGTTTATTATTAGACAAAGGATTGACATTTGTATGGGAAAAACTTCCCGCCCTGCTCTAGCCTGTCTCCTATGCGCATACTACAAGTTCTCGTTTCTCAACTCTTTGGACAAAGACCGCAAGTTGATTCAAGGGCTAAGATTAGTTGATGATGTGACACTATTTGTTACTTTTCCTGATAGGACCCAGAACTCTTTTGACAAAGCCAAGGAGATCTACCTACCCTTTATCTCTCTCTATGACAAGAACTTGACCTTGGTCCGTACTGACTCTAGGGACGGTTTTTGGGAATTCCTGCGATGTAAAATCGAATGTCAAACCTGGCCGGCCACCTGTTGTGCGTTGTAAGGGAACTATTAAAAATCAGGAAAACATATAGACTGAGAAAGGCGCAGTTTTCTTGTCTACACAAGACTTTTGGTGCTACGTTCCAAAGTGCCAGAAGGTGGGAGCTATGAAGTGCAAGTTGAATCGGTTATTGACTCACTCCTCAGATTTCAGAGGAGTGGATCTGTTTCTGATTTCGTTTAGAAGGGAATTGAGGTTCATGGAATTTCCAGAAAAAATCTTCCTTAAAGCGGTTGATGAATTTTCAGTTAAAAACCAAGGTTGCTAGAACGGGTGGGTGTGTATTCTGCAAGAGGGGTTTGGTGAAAAGTTCTCCTAATATCGGAGGGTGAAACAGCGTCACGTTTTGTCGTCAACAAGGGGACAGGTCCCGAATGAGCATCAAATGTACTGATGATATCGTCTCAATACACTATCACGTGATTCTGTATATCTCCCTTGCGCTGCAATAAGATATTGGGACAACCCTATAAGAGCCATCCACGAGACACTTCGTTGTTTCCGACGCACATTTTTCTGTTGTTTCCTCGGCAAGTCTTCTTTTTGTTTCTTTTCTTTTCTTTCGATATATTGTTCTTGTCTATTGTCCCTGACCTTGGTTTTCCCGCCACTCTCAGTCTCTACGATGGTGTCACTTCCTTTGTCTTTTCCTATGCTCTCTCTCTCTCTCTCTCTCTCTCTCTCTCTCTCTCTC
>BFEA01000884.1:3902-21237 GCA_003427395.1 Chara braunii | reverse complement strand
CTCTCTCTCTCTCTCTCTCTCTCTCTCTCTCTCTCTCTCTCTCTCTCTCTCTCTCTCTCTCTCTCTCCCTTTCTCTCTCTCTCTCTCGAATCACAGAGCCGAGGCTGTTCTCTGCTTGGAAGACCATGATCGCTGGTATATATCCCCCCTTGTCCATGTGCTGGTAAGCGCAATTACCTCCCCTGATGATGGTTGTGCCGGCGACGTAGCCGAAACATGTCGGGAGACTCATCATTTTGCTTCCTTTTGTTACATTATCTCTTCAACGACGCAATATTTTTTTGCGTTACTCTGTGTCTTCCATTATTTGTTCCCCTCATCTTCTTCACTCTCTCTTCTTTCCCTCATGTGCGCATCGTTACTGTGTGCCTATGGTCGCGGTTGATTGCTTTGCTTTCGCCCGTGAGAGCCTCGAGTCGGTGCTACAACCTCACAGGCTGTTTTTCGACTCATCCTCTGCTCTATGAGTGAATGCTAAAACGGGGAAGTAGACGTAAACGGTAGTCCAATCGTGCAAAAATTTAGAAAGACTGTCCCTCGGGTATATATATAGGGAGCCTGCAAAATCTCAGGACCTACCGACAACATGCGGGGTACGAAATGAAAATCTTCGTTTTTCTCATATTTCCATGGATAGGAAAACCTGCAAAAAGGTCGGAAAGTAATGTGAATCTGAGTTTTTCACGCAGCATGAGTATTTATGAGTTTCTCACCAACCTGTGTTTTTTTAGAAAACCACTTTTTTGACTTTTATGCAAAACGACCATTTTTCAATAAGGCTAGGAGGCCGGTAGAGCTGAAAAATCAAAACATAGGACTAGGAGAGCACTGCCAAACAATTTCCACCTTCTCCGTCCTCCACCTCCATCAACCGTCCAATATAGCCAAGCACCTTGCATCTTCTTCCTCCTTGACCTTCATCACCCATCCACCATAGCCGACCACCTTGCACCTTCTTCCTCCGCCACCTCCTTCACCCATCCACCATAGCCGACCACCTTCCACCTTCTTCCTCNACCACCTTCCACCTTCTTCCTCCACCACCTCCTTCAACCGTCCCCCATAGCCGGCCACCTTGCACCCTCTTCCTCCACCACCTCCTTCACCCATCACCATAGGCAGCCACCTTGCACTCTCTTCCTCCACCCCCTCCTTCACCCATCCACCATAGCCAACCACCTTGCACCTTCTTCCTCCATCACCTCCACCACCCCTCCACCATAGTCGACCACCTTGCACCTTCTTCCTCCGCCACCTCCTTCATCCCTCCACCATAGCCGACCACCTTCCACCTTCTTTCTCCTCCACCTCCTTCACCCATCCACCATAGCCAACCACCTTGCACTTTCTCCCTCCCCTATCCTCTTCCGTCACTTGAAGGACGTAAGCAAGAAGGGCACCAAGGAGCGCAAGGAACACTAGGTAGAACGGTAGGACACGCTAGGGAGTGAGGTTGATTAGGGATTAGGTGTCCCCCTCTCCTCCCCTCTCTCTCCTTCTCTTTCTCTCTCGCTTACTCTCTCTCTCTCCCTCTCTCCCGCTTTCCCTCTCTTCCCCTCTCCGTCTCTCTCTCCCTTCCCGTTCCCTCTCGCTAAGAACCTCCACCTCATCTTCCCCCTCCTCTTTCTTCTTGGCACGTGGCTAAGTCCATCACTTGTTACATTGCCAGGGAACGAACGGTAAGAGAAGCAATCCTCACTTGGTGGAGAAAGAGGGCACGCGAAGGTTTGCCGGTCCCTTGCGCCACCGAGAAGGAGAAAAGGGAAATCTTGGAGGAATTGGGAAGGCAAGAAAAGCGAAAGGAAGAGAGTTTGGCACAAGGTCAGTTGACTCAACCATTCCCCCGACTGCATGACTAAGGAGAATGCATGGCTTGATTGTGGAGGGAAGGGAAAGTTGAGGGAATCTTGGGAGGGAAAGGAACTTGGGCTTGCGGGAAGGGCAATGTGTTGACCCCGATGGGGGATTGTATCGGTCTTTGCTTTGTGTGGGACTGTGCAGGTGAGTAGCTTAGATGACTCGAGCGGGATTGGGTCCGGGATTCGCAAGCGAAAGGAAAGCATGAGCATCCGACGAGGAAGGCCACGGGCTTAGCGTAAACCTCGATGCGGGTGGGCCTTGGTGTAGGATGCATGGGGGAGAGGGCAAGGAAAAGAGAGTGTGACTCGGCACGATGAATGTGTGTCTTGACTTTTTGCATATAATATGGAAGCCCGGAAAGACTAAGGGCTATTGATGGATATGTGATTATAATACGTACGTCAAGCGAAAAAATAGGGGCTAGGGGATGGACGGCGTCGCCGCACCCCGATGATGCCGTAGGGGTTGTTGTGCTTAGAGAAAAAGTTGTGTGGCCCAAGGATGACGCTTGGCCCATGCACAAAAGAAGAAAAATTCTCAATGAACTCCCTGCACTGCTGGAGTATTGGAATGAGCAATTGCCTGGCCACATCTAAGTGAATCAAGAAAACGCCGCGAGTGACCTTAAAGCTACCATCTAGTACGAGAGCGGAGCTACATCCCCAATGTTAAGCCCTCTCGCAAATGGCCCATCCCCATCCATCTCAAAGCACTAGGTGGGGGTGCCCCTGGGACGAATGACCAGCGCATTGAGCGTGAACGTGGGCGGGTCGAGCCAAATGGGACCCGCAAGGGGGTCGGCTCAGGCTCGAAAGTCTATCAGGGGACGGCCCTACAAAAAAATGGTGCAGGTGCCGGGTATAGGGTTAAATTGACCCTTACGATTCCGGAGGGGGCGCCCGACGCATGATCGTGTACATAACCGAAGAGAAGAAACTTGGACTTGTGCATGCTCTTTCCCTTGAGAGAATCAGACTTGAGAGTGGCTGGGCGCATGGCATGGCCAGGCCTGGAGGTATAACATGCATGCTATACCTTATTAGTCTACTCCTCGGTGGAGTGGCTCTAGCCCCCCTTCCTCCGGTGCTGGTGTTTGCCAGTCCGGGGAAGCCTTGGGCAAGTCGCAAGTCGTTTCCTCCTCGTCGTGTGAAAGAGGGGCTCCGATTACATTGGCAGTTGGTGCTTCGGCTTCGGCCGGAGTCCAATGAAAATCCTGCGGCGGAGTGATCCGGCTGACTAGGTGCTCTTCTCTCTCTCTTCTTCTGAGCCCAGCGGGCTCGTGCACTACGCACATGAAATGCTTGAAGGAACCAAAATGAATACAATGGTAATCAAGAAGGAACAATCCTACCCTATGAACGGACAAACAAAGGAAGATAAGGGAATGAAGGGAGTTGCTAGACTCCAAGGAAAACTAGCTCACCTTTGAAGACGCTCACGAAAAGTAGCCAGCCACTGTGTATGGACAATATGGGGAGTGGCACACACTCTCCCGAAAGAAAATTGTGAGGCTTGGGTAGGAAGCGCTGGATGCACCAAGGGAAAGACACTTGTTCTATGTGTGTCTCACTTGGGGCTTGTGATCTGCATGTGGGGAACTGAGCGTCCTGCCACTTCGGAAGGAAAGGGTGGGTCTGCACCAGTTGGTGCGGGTTGCGAAACGTCGTTCTCTTTGAAGTTTGTCGGGTCCCATGTGCGGAGGTCGGGCCACTGGACTGTCAGGCAGGAGTAGGTCCCGTCGGTTGATTAGTAGCATTCCCTCCTGGGCGGGCCGAGCATTGCTCGGGACCTTACCCGGGTGGGGTGTGAAACGTCTCCTCAGGCAGGGCAGCTGCTTGTCGGCAGACGGCAGGGGGACCACTGCATGTGGAGCACGGAGGGAGCCTCAACGACGATTAGTAGCCTCCCGCGGTACGGCATGGTAAAGGCTGATTCTTATCGGACCGATGGATGTGAATGCCCGGATGACTAACTTTTGTCCTTACCGGGGTACGCGGGGTGATTCCCGGTGCCGACGGGGGTGTGCAAGAGCGGCAAGACAGGATGGGGTATTTTGGGCAAGAAAGTGAGGGTGTCCCCCCACTGGAGTCTGGGTACCGCGCTCGCGATGGTTGAGCTGTGCTTGAGGTACGGGATAAAACTCTGTCGATAGTAACAGTGGAGAGACCACTTGGGAAAAGGCCGGTGAGAAGATGACCGGCCTATGTGCGAGATTGCCTGATTTTTTTTTTTGTACCTCCCCCTGTACGATTGCTTGAGGATGAACTGTGGGAAAGGGACCAAGCCTCTAAGTCTATTCTCACCCCCGCCTAAGTCTGCACGAGTGAGAGAAAATTGGGAGGAAGGAAGGGGTCAGTTGGAGTGGAACTAAGAGAAGGAATGTGCGACGCGGTGACTGACCGAAGGTACTACAAGGAAAGATATCCGGGTAATGGGCAGGGGAAATTAGGGAGACCCTGGTGAGGGGTCTGAAATAATTCTCATCTAGAAAAGGGAGTTAGTCTGACCGGAGGGGCCATGTGGTGCTCTCTTATGAAAAATAGGAGCTGGGGACCAGAAAACGGGATGGCGCGGTGACTGTCGTCTCCTGTCTATTCTAGCGGTCCAGAAATGCTGATAGATGTAAAGGGCGGGGTATCCGTCGTTCTCCCGGAAGAAGGAACGTGGACAGACCTGGAGCCAGCCTATCAAACTGTGATGCTGGACGAGAAGGACGCGTTCCTCTGGATAGAGACGATATGGACTAAGGTCAGCCTGACGAGACTGACGCCGAGCTTGATGGACTTGGAATTCCGGGGGACGGTGGAAGCCCGAGGGTGGGTCTACCTATCCTAAGAAAGTGAAAATGCAATGGTAATAGAACTAGTATTGGGGACTGCGCCGGACTCGTTGTTTAGGCAAGCAGAGCAGGAAGTAGTATGGGCAGCGTGTCAGCGGGCGGAAATGGAGAGGGACAAAGTAGAGGTGCGAGTGAAGCTCAGAGATAGAGGAAATGTGAGACGACCTCTTAGGATGTTGAGATGAGTACTACCCTCATTTCAGGTGGACGCGGTCTTTGGAACAGATATGCCGGTCAATGACAAACCTTAGGTTGTCCCAGTGCGCTCGATAGGACTTCTTTAGGTTGTCGGTAGAAATGGGGCCGTTTGGAGGGAACTGGGCGGAGGAGTTAGCTGATATACTAAACCTCCTCAGCACTGACGACGTTTTTGTCCCTAGTCCAGTGCATTGGCGGATAGTTTACCGAAATGTGGCGGTAGGAGAGACCTTCCTAGAAGGGTTGAAGGAATTGTTCTACAACGAAGAGGACAATTTCAGCGATGGCGGGGACGATGACGAGATAGAGGATTGAGACTTCTGAGAGGGGAGGCTTACCCGGGGAAATGGGTGGTCGGCTCTGTGCAGAAAGGAAGCGATGGCAAGGGAACTACAACTAAGGGACTGCACGTTTAAAGGATGGGAGTCGAGACAAGTCGAAGGGGGGTAGAGATGTCCGTACCGGCGAATAATGAATGGAGAGGGACCACGTGTGACTGGATTGGGCTTGAGATTGTGCCAGAATTATCGTACCTCTGAGTAGAGCACATCTGGAACCCGTTAAGGGAAGAGGAAGGATGGGAGGAGATTGCGGAAGGAAGGGTGGAATCGGTCGAGACAGTCATCCTTTCCGAGCAAGGGTGGCACCTATTTTGCACAACGCTCGCGGCAGGACAAAGTTCGATGTACAAGTAAATTGTGCATGGCAGACGGAAGAGTTTTATAAAACATCGTTGAAATTTGGGCCCTTCCACGGCGACAGAGCCTGAGAGGTCCTCATCATTTTGGATATGGACAGGAATGACCGGCTAGAGGCAGCCCCGGAGATCAGGGAAGCCATAATCCGCAGAGAGGTAGCAGCAACACCTTGCTATGTGGATGATGTGTTCAAACTATTCGAAGTGATGTGGTTCGATTAGGAGCTGGGAAAACCCGAACTAGCAGGGTAAGTTAGGGGGTAAAGGGAGAAAAGAAGGAGGAAGGGGAAAAACTAGGGGGTGACATAGACAGGGGAACATGTATTTTATGCAAACCGACCAGGGATAGAAGTACTAAGGCTGGGATTGGGGTGTCCGGCTATTGTAGGGACCGCTGCGACACCGCGGGATAAAAGATCGAAGGCAGGTAAAGGAGGCGTAATGGCACGAAAGAGGACGTTCCTTGAGGATCGCCCACTGGGAATTGAGCCGCCAAGGGAAGTGACTAGCGACGTAGAAATCAGCCTGCCTACCATGAATGAGGTCCGACACCCGGTGGTGGATTGGGTCGGGGTCGAGCTTATGGAAAACACGGTTTACCTGGTAACCAAGGTTGAGTGGCGGGCGGATGAGGATGACGAGTGGAATCCGGACCCGCGGGGACATGTGCATGCGGAGGGGTGGTTGTATGTGTCAAAGGATGGATGGCGTGCGTTCGGAGTCCTACTAGCGTCAGGGGAAGATCCGCTAAACATGTTCAAAGGAGCATGGCAGCTAGTGTGGCAGGCGGGGCTCGAGTTCGCAGACCCGGAGCTCGACGACGTAACAACAAACCTTAGGGTGGTCATGGCCGGGAGTTTCAATTTCCCTAGTGAGAATGTTCGAATGAGATTGCCACCCTTCTTACTAAAAAGACTAGGCGGGCTGGATCTTGTCAGGTGGGTGGTGGTCGACCTCGCCAACCTGACGTTTGAGGAGGCGGCGGTCTACCGGGAATACTACCAGGCCTTCCTAGAAATGGGGCCGTTCGACGGTGAGCAGAGGTACAAGGTGTTGTGAATACTGCGCGCCGTATTCACCACGAGGCCTAGAATTCCAGTCATTAACGATGAGGTTCTAAGGGCCGTCGCCCGAAGAGAAATAAACCAAGGGTTGATTTACGTAGACGATCTGTACCGCCTGTACGAGCCATCAGGAGTGGAGATGGGTCAATAAAAAGAGAAAGGAAAGAAAATAGGAGTAAGGAAGAAAATCAGGGCGGGTTAAGGATCGGGGAGTTGCCCAGGTGGGGGTTGAAGGAATGGATGAAATAAGCAGAGCTCGCTTGCTGTTTAAACTGTGCAGGGAACCGCTAACCAACAATGGCAGTGAGACGCGCCCGGATGTCGCGACGACCCACACACCCTCGACCGCCCACGGAAAGCGGAGACGGATGAGAGGTGTCACTTCTAGCAAGCTACTTGGTTCGAGGGATTGACACAGAATGGAGAGCTGTGACCTTGGGAAGGGACCAGACCTATGATGGTAGAAAGTTTATGGAGGGGTATGAGGTTCAATAGGGGGCCATGGGACGATCTATATGCCGATTTGAGGGTACCGGAAATTGGGTGGCACATGCTAGGAACTGAGATGGCACTAGGACATGGGCTGCTGCCAATCTTCCAAAGGGCTGTCAGGATAGTGAACTGGATAGGTCAGGGGGTGCGGGGAAGAAGGAATGTAGGACTGAGAACTCGGGTGGAGGTAGGAGGATAGTGGGAGTTTCGGGCCTCGATGACAGGATTGCGATGTCGAGTACCACGTTTCATGGTAGACCTGGTGTTCGGCAGCCTCTCGAGGGCAAGAGCCTTGGTGGACTCAACCTTAGTCTGGATCCACCACTTCCAGCCATAGACGACGGGAATGTTTTACGATGTGTCAGTTAGGCAATGGCCGTTTTGGGGAAATCGGGCTCGTAAACTACTCGAACTCATCGAAATCCTGATATTCGGGTTACCACGCTTGGCGTTTGAGGAGTACGAACCAATAATTATCAGGGAGATAGAAATGGGGGAAAACTACCTTGCGGGGGTGGCTAACCTGTTCGAAGAGCCTGACGAACAGGACAGGCATGAGGGACCGGTGTGAGAAAAGTACCGGGAAAAGGCAACTAAGGTAAAGGCTGGAAATTAAAATGAGGGATTAACCGTTTGCGGAAGGTAGTGGTCAGAGTCCTATTCTGCCTCAGAACATAGCAGGAAGGGACTAGGAAGGCCGCCACCACTAAGGACGCTAAGGGTATCCGGGATTCGGAAAGGCAAAAAGGGCGATCTTCGAGAAAAAGAGCCGCCAACCCTGGATACCGCCTTAAAACTGAGGCACGACAGCGACAAAACGCCGAACCTCGGCAGCGAGCCTTCCGCCAGAAGAAAGGTAAGTTGCGCCCTGCAGAGTAAGAAAACGTCAGATAAGCCGTCACGACTGATATAAGACGGGAAATATGGAAATAGCAAAGATTAGGACCTTAGGGCCTGGGAACTAGGGAAGCTGTGAACGACCGGCGGTTTCGCAATTTTTTTTTTTTTTTTCCATGTGCAGGGTTAGGAAGGAATGGCGTCGGAAGAAGAGGCTGGGAACCTGCGGATTAAAGGGAGTCAGGGCACAGAAAGGGGCGTGGAACGGAACGAAGGGTCAATAAGGGACCGAGAATCAGCGAATCCGGAGGGGACCAAGGAAGACGGGAAGGATCTCTCGACGGGGGAAAGTTCGAAAAAGGCCGGGGGAAGTAAACGAGGATCTCAGGAAAATAAGGAAGGAAGGGACAACGAAAGGTCGAGTCCGCAAAACTCAGATGGGATCATATCCAAGAAAGCAAAAGTCTCGGATGCACTACGTAAGCTGGCAGAAATAGAAAAGCGAACCGCAGAGTATAAGGCGAGACTTATTGAAGAAATGATGGCTGGGAACGAAAAGGTCCTTCCGGGAGAGGAGCTACGAGAAGAGCGCAGGACTAGCCAGGGCGAAATCAGGCACGGAGGGAAGGATAGTAGCCATAGGGGGATGCCTAGCAAGAAAGGGAAGGAAAAGGGGGACTCCCCGGCTGTAGAAACGGAAAAAGCTACAAACCCACCTGCCATAGACAGTGGTGCTAGCCGCTTGCCTGCCTCGCTAAAAATAATGAAGGGGTGCGATGGACTTTGGGGTCTTAGAGAAAGGGTATTAGGATGGTTTGATCCGGAGGGAACAACAACAGTCAGAGAAAAGTGGAAGGATAGCAAGGAAGGAGAGCGGACGAGTACGGCGGGCGAAACAGGTAGTTCCGAGGGCGGGCTCAAGAAAATAGTATCCACCCTCACTCGGGCATTGAACAAAAATCAGGGCTACCTCGTGGATGCCAAGAAGAAGCTCACCTTTGATGGGGCGAACATCACCAAATTTCTGATAGACTACGAGAACCTAGCAACCTTGTTGAAATGGAGTGAGGAAGAAAAGATGGACCACTTAGGGCAGCATGTGTCACTAAGCTTAGGAAGGGACATTATGACCATCGTCGGCCCCAGTGGATCCTGGAAAGAGACTCGAAATGAAACGATAAGGAAGTATCTAAAGGCGGAGAAAATAACAACAGAAGCCGAATTAGTAGCCATACAGAGGAAGAACTATGCGACTTACAACGACTTCCTGAGAGCATTCACCCTAGTGGCGTTACGAATTCCCGGGGTAACAGACCGGATCATGAGCAAGTACTTCCTTAGACAGTTCTCCGAGTTCGACAAAGATAAAATTTTGTCGGCCTATCAACATACCAACAAGTTTGAGTTCACGAGGGACGTAGACTTCAGCACGGTAACAGAGCTCGTGGAGAAGACGGTGGTAACCGAGACGTTAGCCTTGCTTAAGGAAGGAGAGGTCATAGACTTGACCGGAAAGACGGGAGACAAGGTGAAGAAGGGGATAGAAAGTCTGCACGAACGGGTGCACGAAGTCGATAATAAGATAGAAAGAGTGGAAAATACACTATTGGTAATGTAGGCGCAAATATCCCGACCTGCCCTCCCGCCCCAAGAGGCCGTGGTTCCGGCAGCAGTAACCAACCTAGGATACGGCAGAAAAGATCCGGCCAATGAACAGTGCCGATATTGCATGATGATCAGTCACTTTGTACGGACCTTCCCAAGACTCAACCACGATATTATGAGACAGAGATGCAGCAGGTCCCTTAAGGGCAAAATTTTCGGGCCCCAGGGGGAGCGAATAAACTGGAATTCGGCAGGCGGAATGCGGCGTGCCGTCATCATCCTGAATAACCTGGATATAGCCGCCATAGAATCCGAGCCGGTAGCGAACATTGTTTGGGACCAGCCGCGGGGGCCCGAAGCACAAATCAATTTCATCCTAGAAGGTAATGGACAAGATAGGATGAACATCACCACTCGGGGGGCAGGGGCAGAAAAGAAACTTATCCGAGATACGGTAATGGAGGAGGTTGCGGGAACCAGCGCAAATCAAGGTGGGCCCGAGATCGGGGAGCCTCGGCGGGAAAACAAGGGAGGAAGAACCGGTAGACAAAGCCGCGACGACAAAGAAGAAGTTCAGGTATCAAATTTCGATCTTGACCATGCCAGAAATCGACGACACTCTGAGTAAATTGCTGGGTACTATGGTATCTTTATCCTTTCAGACCATGTTGCAAGCAAGCCCGAGATTGCTTAAGGGACTTAGGCAACTGCTAACGCGCAAACGCGTAGAGGTAGAAGAGGCTCTGAAACCGCAGGAACAGGAAATAGAGGAGGCTGAGGCACCGCAAGGGGTCGCTAACCTCCAAAGGATTCCAGGGTATCTGGAGGACCTGGAAAAGGCCTTTGCAGACATCCGCTTAAGCCTACCGGACCGAGAAGGTGGCGAGGTCATGAGGGCACCTCCCGGGACGAAACTCAACTTCCATGCACTGCCCGTAGGAAAACTGAAGGTCCAGATCGGGACCTATCACACAAACGCACTAGTGGACGGAGGCGCCGAGATTACCCTCATACGGAGAGACTTCGCGACAATTATGGGTTGCACGGTAAACAAGGAAGTAACAGGGAGCATCCGGGCGGCCGGCGGAGAAATTTCGTTCGCAGGTTCTGTCACTAAGTGTGCGGTCAAGGCTGGAGTCAGGGAGTCGATTTGGTCATTTCAACGGATGACCGTAATGGAGGAAATGGACCACGACATAATCCTCGGGAGACCATGGTGCGCCAACGTAGAAATGATAGGCATGCACTTGCACGACGACACATACATGGTAGATATAGAGGACCCAGTGACCGGCCGAGGAGAGCTTCTTCGACTCCTTGGGACCGGAGGGGACCCTCCGAAGGGAAATTTGGCAACTTGGTCACCAACGTTCGAGGATAGTGCGTGAAAAGGAGCATTCGCCCGAATGGAAGGTATGAGAGAAAGGGTGAAAATCATGATTGAGGAGGCTTTTAGCAAAAGGGAATGGATCAAGATGGGTCTGCCACTAAAGAATAGGAGGCAAGAAGACGAGGTCTTAGGGATCATGGTGGCAGAGAGGGAGCCGGAAGTCGAACTTGGGGCTAGTCTGCCTAAACCGAAGGAGTGCCGGAAGGAAACGCCGGAGGTAACAATCGAAATTCCGAACCTGTTACAACTCCTCACGGTTATGAGGTACCACAAGGTAGGGGTGGACTCGGCAACGCTTGCCAAATTCGAGGATGAGGTCTGAAAGGGCTACTGTCTGAACGGGAAGATAGTCAGTGTTCAACCCCGCGTTGCGGAGATAGCACAGCCGATTCCGACTGTTCATTTTTTAGAAGAACGATCCGGGAAGGAAGTGTTCGGAAGTACAACCTAGTAGGGAAGAAAGCTAAGCCAGTTTCGATCCTAATGGAGATGTCAGAGGAGGAGGCCATGGAGAAGGAAGAGGAAATTTTGCGGATAATAAGGGAGAGGCGAGCGACCGAAGGGCATCGGGTACCTGATGAGGTAGCAAACACCATGAAAATAGGGATAGATGGGTTCCTAACGATGGAAGAGACCCAACTGATAAGGGAAGCGTGCCAAGAGTTTCACCTAGCATTTGCTTTCAACGACCATCAGAAGGGCCGACTGGATGCAAAGTTAATTTCCCCCGGTAGGATCCACACAGTGGAACATCAGTGTTGGAATGACAAAGGGCCTGCCTACGAGTTCAGAATAGCAGCGGAGGTCACCGAACTGCTCAGAGCCAAGATAGATTCATTCGTGGTCGAACCCACCGCGTCCCCCTACGCAAACAAATGGTTCGTTTTTCGGAAGCCTAACAAGATGCTTAGGTGGATCCAAGATTTGCAGAAGCTGAATGCAGTGACAATCCGGGATGTGGGATCGCTTCCACAAGCCGACCTGCTGGCAGAATCTCACGCTGGCCCGCTCATTTACTCCTTGATAGACTTATATTCAGGATATGACCAACTGTCGCTCTATGCCAGGGATAGATCGTACACCGCCATACACACCCCTGTAGGGCAACTGTAGATGCAGGTGACCCTTATGGGCTTTACGAACGTTGTGGCAGAGGCACAAAGGAGGATGCTTGCGGTAGCTGGGGACATGTTCCTGGAAAAATGCGAGCCGTATATAGATGACAATCCT
This sequence comes from Chara braunii, assembly GCA_003427395.1. Lineage (NCBI taxonomy): Eukaryota > Viridiplantae > Streptophyta > Charophyceae > Charales > Characeae > Chara > Chara braunii. The sequence continues at coordinate 9,025 of BFEA01000884.1, read as the reverse complement.
ATAAAAGGGGCGCAAAACAAAGACGAGACGGAGGTCCAGCCGGGGGTTCGGAAGTTTGCCTAGGATCACCTACAGGATATCAAGGACCTACTCCAGCGGTTCCTAGTATATAATATCACCGCAAGCGGGCCAAAGAGCATCCTAGCGGTCCCAGAAGTGACCATACTAGGGTTTCGCTGTGGGGCCTATGGGAGGAAGCCTGACCCGACAAAAACAGACAAGATCTGTCAATGGCCAACACCCCTGCGCACCACGATGGAAGTACGAGCCTTCCTAGGGGTGGTTGGATTCTGGAGGATCTTTATCAAAGGTTTTGCCAAAATAGCTGAGCCCATCCGTGCGATGATTAGGGAAGGAGGGACCATGGAGTGGACCGAGGATAGGGAAGCAGCGGTTCAGACCCTCAAAGACGTCTTGACTTCCGATCAAGTCACCTTGGCAGCGCCCTGCTTCAACGACGAGGTAGGACGACCCTTTATTCTGGAAACCGATGGAGGACCCTTGGCAGTAGGAGGTGTTCCGATACAAAGGAGCGAGGAGGGTAGAGAGAGGCCTATTAGATTCGAAAGCAGGACCCTGAATTATGCAGAACGACGATACTCCCAGTTCAAAAAGGAGGTCTTAGTCATCCTACATTGCCTTAAGACCTTCCAGGCATACCTATTCGGAAGACGGTTTATCCTGAGAATTGATCTGACCAACGTCGCAGGGGCATTGAAGAACTACAAGCCTATAGACCCGACCGTTGGGAGATGGATAGGCTTTATCTGGCAGTTCGATTACAAGATCGAGCGAATCCCAGGGCTCCGAAACAAAGCGGACGGATTAAGTCGGGTCTGCATCACACCGGATGACATAGAGGATGCGGAACCAATCGACGCCTTCTTGGAATATGAGGGAGGAACCCTCGCTGTGGATAACGAGATGATGAGTCCGGCCTGCATGCCAGGGCAATTACTGATCTAGACTTTAGAAAGAGGGACGCCTGCTATAGTTGCTAAACTAAGGGAAGGACCAGTCACCGCGATTAGATGCAAAGATGAGAAGGATTTGTGGGGGGCAACAATGGGGCCGAAAGAGGAGTTGATGGCGATGGCCGTTGAAGGAGGTCAGGACGCCGTGATGTGCCTAGTAGAGTCGTGGACACGAAAGGAACTGCAGTATCTAGTAAGTCAAGCTCAGGAAAAGCGAGATACGAACCAGGAGGGAGAATAATTTTTCCTCGTACAAATGTATGACGGAATCTTTCGAGAGATCGACCTGCTACTTATAGGGAACAAGCAGCCTTTGGAAGTCAGCCCCAAGGCAAGGGAGGAAGCTGAAAAGTATGTCCTGAGGAACGGCCACCTGTTCAAGAAGGAAGAAGGAATGACACCTAGGCGAGTTGTCTGCGGAAGGTCTAGGCAGTTGGACATAATACAAGCAATGCATGATAGACTAGCCGGAGGGCATCGGTCATCGAAAGAGACCCTTGCAAAAATCGCACCGCTTTACTTCTGGTCTGGCATGGCGGGTATGGTGACCATTTACTGTCAAACGTGCCTGATTTGCCAAGAAAAAAGCTTCGCGCATGTCTTTGAACCTCTTAGACCTACTCGGGTGCTGGGGCCGGGGCATCTGGTCCATCTCGATCTCGTGGTCATGCCTGTATCAGCAGACGGATACAGGTACATCTTGGATGCAAGAGATAGCCTGAGTGGTTACGTAGAGGCGATGACGCTTAAAAGAAAGACGGGGAAGGGAATAGCTGACTGGATAGAAGATTTCTACCTAAGGCACTCCTTCATTCGAACATTCATAGCGGATAATGGGACGGAGTTCGTAAACCAGGAAGTGTTAGGCAAGTTTCAGATGTTGTGCGTGCCTATCAGGATCATCGAGTCGTATCATCCTGAGGCCAACGCGCCTGTCGAAAGAGGGCACCGGACTTTGAAAAACACGCTTGCTAAGTTGGCGGCTGACGACCTGGGGAATTGGCCCGGTGCCTTAAGCAGGCAGTCTTCTCAGAGAACATGACGCCGAAAAGAACGACGGGATGCATTTCGGCAGAACTCTGGTATAGAAGGGAGATTGATTTCCCGGTGGAGGCATTGGTACCCACCTGGAATAGGCTAGATGACAATCCACACATGTCCACAGAGGAACTAATCGAGGCACGATGTCAACAGGTCCTTAGAAATGAGGAGGCCTTGAAAGAAGTTGTTAAGTGAGTGATGGATAGCCGAATGAGGGACAAAGCAAGATGGGACCAGGTCAAAAATATCCGGAAGGAGCCACTCCAGGTGGGGGAAATGGTACTCGTTAGGAACTCGGCCCTTGAGAGCACGTGGTCTGGACAACTGGGAAGGAGATTCAAAGGCCCCTACCGGGTTGCTAAGCGGGTGGGGCTGAGCACCTTCGAACTTGAGGATCTTGATGGTACTGGAATAAAAGGGTCATCCCGGGACAGAGGTTTGCCAGGTTCCTAAGTCGGGACCCAGTGGAGCAATGGTTGCAAGAAGCTCAGGACAAGGAAACAGGGGACTTGACGACTTGAAAAGCAGGCAGATGGACCATACTCTTGTACCGTCCCTCTGCGGAAATGATCATGACTACAGAGGTTGTTTTTTGTGTCTTCTCCTTTTTCTGGGGCATGGGGTGACTGCTTGGGTTGAATACGGATGGGGTTGGGAGCTCTGCGACAATGTATCATAGTTTTTGTGGGATAATGGCGAGATTGTCCATATGGGGTACCTATGTGCTGGGGCAATGTATCATAGTTTTTGTGGGATAATCGGAGCATCCACCTACGATGTCACTCTGAGACGATTACCAATCTCATGGGGTTGAGCGAGGGTTCTGAGGAGTAAAGCCTACAAATTCGCAAGGGGAGTGGGAGGGAATGTGTGTATATGGGGCTGCCGTGTTTTTTTGTTATTGATGCACAGGACTAGGGAAAAAGAAAGCAGCAAGAAAGACAAAAATGGAATTTGGGAATGAGAACGACAGCAATTTCATCAACAGGCCGAGTGGGGAACGAGGGCCAAGACCAACCGGGGAACCAAGTACCAAAAAGAGAAAGTTGTATGTGGGATTTGACTTCAACTTGGTTGTCAGTAGGGGAGGAAGAAAACAAGGAACCAGGGGGCCCTCACCTCTTAGAGAAGGGAAAGGGATATATGTCCCATCTAAGAGTGAAAGCGAGGGAGAGAATACGAGCCCTGGAAAAAGGCAGGAACCGGACAAGGGAGAGAGTCAGGGCCCTATCAGGGAGGGCGTCGAAAGTGATGAACAACATGTATGACATGATGACGTATGTGATGAAAGGCCTCACCCCCATAAGCCAGAGGAACGGGAGGGAGAGTGTAGCCCCATTCGAGATGGCAACAGTGATGAGAATGAGGAAAAACCCAACGAGGTTATAGATATCAGCAATGGGGAGGAGGCCGAAGAGGTCACAACGCCAATGGAAGAAGTACGATCGAGGGATGAGGATCCAGAGGATGAGAATGACAAATGGATACGAGAGTTTGGGCCAACTTGTAACCACTGGTTTAACCAGTGGACTAGTATCATGCGACACGATTGGGTATTGAAAGCACAGGAAAAATTGATCAGGGGGGAAGAGATAACACCAACAACCTTCCTCACGGAAGGGGCGCTCGTCGACTTACAAAGGACGAAGAGAAGGATTCAGAGGGAATTGGATGCCCGGGCAAGGGAGGCCCATCACAAGGCAACTGAGCAACAAGGGGACAATGGACGTAAAAGGAACTAGTCATAGCAAAGCAAAAAAAAAAAGAGGGAACGGGTACTCGGGACATGCAAGACTGTGGTGTTGATTTTTGCATCTGAATTCCTAGAAATAAACCGCAACAGAATGGCTTTCTGGTCTAGAAATGGCTAAGGGTTCGGTAGCTAGTGCTACTTTGTATGAGTACTTGCTTCTTCAGAAGAACTTGAGGATCGATGAGCTTGAGACTAGAACTGTGAAAGGACGACTTTGTTCAGGGAAAGCAAAAGGAATAGGGGTACTTAGATGAGACAAGACTATGAGGTTGTTCTTACAATTTGAACTCCTAGAAGCAAACTGCAACAGGACTGCTCGTCGAACTGAAAAGCATTGAGTAGCTAAAGCCACTTCGCATAAGTACTTGCTCCTTTGGAAAACTTGAGAATCGATGGGATTGAGACGAGACTTGTGAATAGTTGACTCTGTTTTGAAAAAGCGAAAGAGGAAGGGATTGTCAGGATTGAGGGAAGTTATGACAAAATATGTTTTGTAAAATGTGTGATTGACCCTCGGTCGGATGAGTTATGGCATGAGTTCCCGAGAGAGGTTAGGGGACCTATGGGTAAAGAGGCATGAGGCAGCGTCTTCCCTAGGAGCCTAATCCAACCAGTTACAAACAAGTCCAGAGCAGCAAGAGGCATGAGAAGTCAGGAAGAGAGAAAACAGTGATGGTACACACACCCCTCGCTATGGTTGAACGACCGGGTGGGCTAGTGCTGCTTGGGGTTGCGAGCCTCAACTTGAGCACTAGACACTAAGTTGGATGTATGCATGAATAAGTGAATGACTAGCTAAGCGCCCGCGATGCGGGTGGTGTGGGCAATGCCCGCAAAAAAAAAAAACAAAGAAAAAAAAAACAAAAGTTAGGTCCAAACCAACTGCTAAATTTCAGCATTGTTAACAAATTTAAGGAACGAAACACACATAGAGAGACAGAGAAAGGGAGAGAGAAACAGAGAGAGAGAGAGGGAGAGAGGAGGAAGAGACATAGAGAGAAACAGATAGAGAGAGACAGAGGAGAAAGAAAAGAAGAATGCGATTGGAGTGGCTTGGTCGGGAAGGTGCTTGAAGTGGCTCGATCAATAGGTGTTTGGATTGGCTTGGTCCGTAGGTGCCTCAACTTGCTCGGTGGGCAGTTGCTTGGAGTGACTCGGTGTGTAGGTGCTTGGAGTGGCTCGGGGTGTAGGTGCTTGGAGTGGCCTAGTCGGTAGGTGCTTGGAATGACTCGGTAAGTAGGTGCTTGGAGTGGCTGATTCGATAGGCGCTTGAGTCGCTCGGTCGGTAGGTGCTTCGAGTCACTGGGTCAGTAGGTGCTTAGAGTGGCGGGGTGGGTAGGTGCTTGGAGTGGCTC
>BFEA01000883.1:448054-461577 GCA_003427395.1 Chara braunii | reverse complement strand
CCCCCCCCCCCCCCCCCGCCGGGTCCGAATGGTTATCAGTTGTTCGGGGAGTCCTTCGGGATGCTGAATGGCAATTGAGTGCGCAGGTGCTCCTGGCTCGGGCGGCCCGCACTCCTTGCGAGCCTCTCGGTTGTCATGGGCGATTTGTGAAGTTCGCCGGCATCCGAACTTCCTCGGTTTGTACCGCGACGTCGTCGTTCCTTCCGTTTCGATACGAGGTCCTCGAGCCCCGACGTCTTCTGATTACGGATGTTGGGCATATTTCTTCAAGAACGTGTCTCTGACCACTTCTCCACCGCCCCTTCCATGCGTCCACACATCCTGAGCATATATCGAAGTCCGCCTCTATCCGCACTTCGTCAATGTCTTAGCCATATCGTTCTTCGACGTTGTCGCTCCCCCTTCGTCTTGTGTTCAGGACTATGGCGCCCGACAATGTGCCGGCGGGAACTCCCCAAAAGGACCCTTCTTCGTGTCAGGGCATCCTGCCGTGCAGCGCACTTATTAGTCGACAAAAGTTCGCCGTTATCCCGACTTCGCACAGGGGTCTCCATTCGAGCACCGTCGCTATTCTGCCCCTTACGTGCGGTCAACAAGGGCGAGCGGAGAGCTGTTCTCTGTTTAGAACATTTCCTGGCGCTGTGCACGCGATGACGTCCGGAGGACGTCTTCACCCTCCGCTCCACGGCAACGCAACTCCGCTTAGGGACTGTTGTGTTTACTACACGCCAGGAATTTTGTTTTTCTGTGCCGCGTCATGGCTAGTCCGCGGGCATACGAACTTCTCTGTTGTGCTGATTGTTTGTGCGTTCCGTGTTTCCCGATGTTTCGTTCGTTTGGGCTAGTGCAAACTGAATGTCTACATCAAGGGGCGAGGAACAGCCTACCGGGACCTCGGGAAGGGAATTGACGACCAAAAAGTCATGGTTCGATCATATGCGCGGAAATGGTATGTTGATTGGTGCTGCGGGGATGAGAACGACCCCACGAGAGTGTCGCGCGGTCCGGTTCTATTCGTGGAAGATAGTAGACGCCGGAGAGTGCTTGGTTCGGTTGAGGGATGGCAACCGGCTAGGAGCCACGACAAGATGTATTTCAAGCTGCACGCGGTTTATAATTCGAAGGGCGGCATCGTGGCTGCTTCCAAAGGGGCGGCCCTGTCGTGGGATCTGTTCCAGGGGTTCGGTGCAGGGGCCTTGAGGACCCCTTTCTACACAGACCTCGCGACTGAAGGTCTTGTTTCCGCTAGAAAGTTCTTCAACTTGTTGGAAAAGAGAGACGTCCACCTTGATGAACCCTTCCAGATCTCATGCGACCTGGCGCTGTCACAGCCTATGCAGATAAGCACCGGGTTCAACAGAGTATTCATGAAAACCAAACAAACGTAGAAAACCAAACAATCTTTATAGACTGGAGAAAACCAAAATTTTTTCACTCATTTTCACTCCGCTGGTGCTACTCTTACACGTTGTATCTCGCACCTAGTGATGAAAAACATACCAAATCAAGGCTCCTGTTAGAAGAAGGTGATTAGTGAGATGAAAGCTTGTCCACGGAGCCTCATTTTTATCACATACAAAAGCAGGTCAACAAGTGATCCCAAAAGCCGCTTGTAGTCGAGAAATGAATTCTTTGCTCTGCTGAAAACGAGCAAATATGACAATTCATTCCACAATACTAGATACCACTTACAAACTTAGAGGAAAGTTAAGAAAACCCAGGCAGGATAACGACCACTCCAAAATGTATTGCGTTGTACGAAAGCAGGACGTCTTGGCATATGCACCTTTGGAGTCCTTTCATTAAAGAAGCAGAAAACAGATGCAGTTCAGGCATCCCGAATTCCGTTTGTAGTTCTATAAAGCACGGGGCAAAAACACACTTAAAAAAAAAAAAAAAAAAAAAGCACTCCAAAAATGTGCGCCCTTGTACCGAAGCCAGACATCTTGACATTTGCGTATTTATAGTCCTATAAATTGAAAAACAAAAAACCATGTCATCTTTGAAATTCTCCATTCCGTTTATAGTTCTATAAACCGTGACGCACAAACATGCAAGAAAAAAAAAAACATGAAGCACTCCGAAAATGTGCGCCCTTGTACCGAAGTCAGACATCTTGACATTTGCATATTTATAGTCCTAGAAATTGGAACGCAAAAAAACATATCATCTTCGGAATTTTTCATTTTGTTTATAGTTCTATAAACCGTGAAGCACAAAGATGAGAGAAAAAGGCGAATTGTGACATCATTTCTAACCCGCAAGAACGAGTCAAAAAGTACTAGAAATTGCTACTTTGAAACCGAGGTCTTAGAAATGCCTGAAGGACAAATATTTGGAAAATGACCTGAATCACTTTGAAATAAATCTTCACAATTGTTGTTTCTTTAAAAAAAGTGTTTCGCCGATGTTTTTGTGCTGAGCGGAGGGCACACACGCGAAGCTCCTGAACGGCTACGAAAACCGGATTCGTAAAAAACCTGACAAAACCACGAAACCTAACATTTTTTATAGAATGAAAAAGTAAAAGTCAAACTGATATTTTTGACACATAAAAGAGAGCGTTTTTAACTGTTTCCTAAGAAAGGAGACAAAAAAACAGGTAAAAAGTCTAGCGATTCTCAAAATGTGCAAAAAAATTCTTTCCAGCAAAGAGCATGTTATAGGACTATAAGTCGTTCTCAGTAGATTGATAAAAAACATAGCTCAAACAAGACAACCTTTAACGACTACAAGGCGAACCCGAAAGATGTTAAAAAAATCAGTTTCAGTGAATACTCGTTTATAGAACTATAAACCGTTTTCAGCAGTTTGGTAAAAACCAGATTCTGCGAAATCGAGTTTATAGAACTATAAATTAATATAACTTCATTTTTAAGTTAACTGTAAAACCATTGTCAAAAAATACATGTTATGTAAAAGAAGAATTAAAACAACTTTTGCCCGAGAGACATCTTCAAATTCCTAGCCAACGATGATTTAAAGTTAAAAAATAAAAAAATACTTAAAAACATCAGATTCTGTGAAATCGAGTTTATAGAACTATCAATTAATATAACTCCATTTTTAAGTTAGCTGTAAAACTCTTGTCAAAAAATGTATGTTGTGTAAAAGAAGTATAAAAACAACTTTTGCCCGGGGGACATCTTCAAATTCCTAGCCAACGATGATTTAAGATTAAAAAATGAAATTCGTCCATGTATGAGATAACATATCCTAGCGAATGTATTTGTGAATAGGAGAGCATGTGTGCATGTTTGGGAAACCACCGAATAGGTTCTTCGTGCTACATACCTTACAGAACTATAAATATGACTATTTTTTAGTTAAACAAAATATTGTGATATTTCAGTTCCTGAATTAACAGTGCTTTGCAAGGTACTGATTTTTTGTAAAAAAACTTGCTTCTCTCCTCATCACTTGTAGTGGTTTCTGAAAAAGTAGTTTTCTATTCCTTTTTTGCGGTTAATTTACTTCACATAAACTTTTGTTCATGTAGGAGGCCTGAAAAAAGTATTATCAGAATCTTTAAAAATTTTCGTGCAAACCTAACAATTTATTTTGTTAGGTTTTCACGAATTCTATGTTGTTCGAGTCAAGCGGTGCTCCGTCCGAGGGAGGAGATTTGGGTTCCGGTGCTTCATTCCAACTCCACCACGGGGAGGAACGTGGTCGCTTCGACGACAGCGAGGGGGAAGAAGAGGAGAGGACCTGGGGTTCGCCGGTTAGAGGGGGAGACCGTAGGGTGCTGAGCAATCCGGGGGTTGAGATAAGAACACCGGTCCAGGAGCGGCCCTCGACGTCAGCCGGGGGTCACACAATGGGGTCGGGGGGGAGGCCTGCTGGCGTCTTGTCCGGTGGAGAAGAGGGTGAACAGCAGTCATCGCAAAAGAGAAGGGGAGATTCCCGTGGAAACTCGACAACTGCATAAAAAAAAATAGAAGACAAAGGCCCCGCAGACGTCAGGGGGAAAAAGGAAGGGAGGGGAGGGGCATGTGGGCGCTGCGAGTCAGAAACGCCCATCATCAGCGCAGATTAAGCCCCTGTCCGTCCCTGTGCAGCACACGGGTCTGATCGACGTCGATGCGACGTATTTCCTCGAATGGAAAGACGGAGTGCGCACAAAGCGCGAGATACGCGTTAATCCGTCACGAGTCGTCGACATCGGGGAGTGGGAAGCGGGGTACAACCAGCGTTCCTTGGATCCAGTGCGTACACGGCTGATCATCGACGCGATGACGACGGCCTACTCGCAGGCCTCGAAGACTTACGAGCTGCCCACACTGAAGTTGGGGCCGTTGGGGTTGGAGAAACCGAAGCCGTGGGTGCGTGCACAGCGTCTGAAGCTCGAGGACTGGAAGGACGAAATGGCGGGCCAATACTACTACTACGCTGTTGTCGGCCAGCATAACGCGGCCGCCGCCAGAACGCTGTTTGGCACAGACGTGGCGGTGAGGTACAACTTCGAGAGGTGGCCTGCGCGAATGGTGTACTTCTCCGACGCGGATTTCGAAGGGTATTTTCTGGTCAGCGCCGAGGATAACAAGAAGGACCTGAAGGCGCCTCCCAGACAGCAGAAACAAGCGATAAAGGACATCCGGTGGTGCTGGAAGGAAAAGGGTTACCCAGAGCTGTTATGGGGAACCCGAGCGGGAAATAGACTTAGGTGGAGTCTTGGCGCCGGTTTTGCGAAGATGCGCTTCAAAAGACGCCGTACAATCATTTGTGGACACTCGCTGACGACAAGACCGGGCAGGGCATAAGGAAGCAGAACGCTGCCCTCCGATCTTATTTCGCACTTGCGATGGTCGGGGAGAGTGTGTGGAAAATGGGAATGGAATTTTTTGAGAAATGGGAGACGGGCAGACTGCTGGCACCCGAAGGGGCGAAGTGGATCGAGAAGAAGAAGAAGGTGAAGGGCGTCAAGGCCGGTGTGAGCCACATCGAGAATGATAAGACCGGGCGAAAGGAGGTCGTCTACAACATCCCTGTCGAAGCGCCTCAAAAGAAAGGAAAAAAAGAAAAGAAATCCGGTGACTGGTTCGTCCAAGTCAACGAGCCGGATCCGCACTGCTGGAAAAGCATGGAAGCCCTCACGGACAATAAGAAATGTCGGCTGCTGAAGAAGGTTCTCAACTGCGAGGTGGTGTGGGTGCAGACCGGCTCCTCTGCGTTGGCAAAGCAAGGGAAGTTGGGCATGCAAGAGGCAGTGCATCTGGTGAAGTGCGACCGCATCTTGGTGCGGTTATGGAACTACTACCAGTTCAAGTATGAGAATCTGCCCGACTCCGACTGGACGCGTTCGTATCCCTTCCTGCAGAAAAGAAAGGCGATTTTGGCGCAGTTCAAAAGTCAGGGACTGGATGCAGCATTGTGGGACGGAAGCAGGAAACTCGTTGGAGACTCATCGTTGTTCAGAGACTGTCCCCCGTTCATGGGCTGCGAGGACGACAAGTCGATCAAGGCGACGGAAAAACTTGCTCTCAACAAGAAGTTGTCCATCGACTGGAAGAACAAGGTCCTTTCCGTGCTGACCGGCAGCAGGTCGAAGAGCATGGATGTCGCGCTCGCCGAAGGCATGGTGCATATTCGGTGGCAGGACTCGGGGGATGTGACATCCATCACCCCCTTCGGCGTCGATCCTCTGGAGGCGCAGATGAAGGTCGTCGAGTTGGAGAAAGCGGTTGGGATCACGAAATGCCACACTGCCGTTCTTGATTTGTGCGAGCCTGTGGACATCACACAGTGGACACAGCAAGCTTTCGAGAGTTTGAATGCCCTTCTACAACATTTGTTCTCTTCGCACTGGACGGTCGTTGCTTTCGTCCCCCGGGAGCACGACTACTACTTCATGACCAGTCTGCGCCATATGTCCGTTGTCAAGGCAATGGCAGGAAAGTGGGTAAGGAGGCCGCAGCAGAAGAAAAGTTTCGCGGTCGGCAACAACTTGTACTCAGTGGACGACCGCATGTACATCCTCTTCAAAGGTGACGACTTGCGCGAGAACACCTCTGTCGTTTACGATGCGAGGTTGGAGGCGGGTGATGCTGCTGCTGTGGGGGCACATGTTAAAGTCACACCGACGGACATCTCGGAGGTGTCGTTTGAGCCTTGTGAATGGCCCCTGGTCATACCTGGCCGTGACCGCAAAGTTTACAAGGACATGGAACGGAACCCCGCGCAGTTGGCCCATCTGCTGGAATTCGTGTGCRAAAAGGGGRAGGGTGTCATGTTTCTCGRGAAGGCGCACKCGCAAGTCGTGTGGGAGGCTTTGAAGGGCGGTCGCAACGTCATCGCGTTGGAGGGGAATTCGGAGTTGCTGCAATACACGTTGGATTTCCTGAAAGGCGCGGTCAACTCGGGAGCCCACCGCTGCGAGTTCATTTCGAGGACGGACAAACCGCGACGCGCTTGGGAGTCGTCCACGGACATGTGGTTCAAACTAAGCGAGAGGAAAAGGGACAGGATATATGAGTTCCTCTTCCTGGAGACGCGACCCAGGAGGGACAGTGACCCTGAGTATACTCGACGCAGGGAGCACATGTTGGCGTTGCTGGACAACTACCACGGCGCCTCGCGTTTGAATGCGAAGAACTTCCTGGACCGGCTGGATTGTTTGTACTTTGTCGAGTCGGAGCAGGAGCTCCGGGTCGCGAGTTACAGTGCATTGATTGACACGGACGAAGAGGCAACGACCGAAGTCGTTTTCGACACGACTATTCCGGAGGAGGATAGCGACACCGAGGAAATCGCCCTGAATTACCTCCCTGCTCCTGTTCTTCCGCCCCCGGGCTCCTCGACGGGAGGTGCATCGTCAACCCAGGCCACTCCAGCGACGCCCGTTCGCAGGTCCACCCCCGGTAAGACCCCCAACAAGCTGTTGGCGAAAGTCACACCCCGTACTGTTGCCCCGCCTCGTTTGCGTCCAGGGAGTGCAGTCCCGCCGGAACATCCTTCTTGGAAGGATGAGTCCATTCACTTTGAAGGGCACGACCACACTCGTTCCAGTGAAGCAGACTGGGGTCACGACATAATTTGGCACCCGAGAACGATCCAGCCTGCAATCCGCGAAGGGGAGTGGATCATGGCCGTCGTGGACTCGGTTGGGCAGTGGGAGTCATGCTCGCGGCTTCCCAAGTCCGAGTACTTGCAACTCGCAAGCAGTGGTGTGGCAGATAAAGTGGCGTCAGAGAACCCCCTTCTCCAGGCCACCGACCCGACCGTCGTTGAACACGCTGATCTTTTGTTTCTGGAGCTTCAAGACAAGGGGTGGTTGGAACTCTCGGACGAGTTTTACGACCTCGATACGAGCCCTTCGAAGGGAAGCGTGGACTGGAAGGTCCCCCCTGCGACGGGGTCGCTAGGGAGTGCAGGAGGGGGACCTCCAGGCCCTCCGGGTGGTGGAGGGGGTGGGGGAAGCAGCAAGGGGACAAGAGAGGGCGCCGCGTCAGGGGGATCGGTTGGCACTCACGACCAGGGCAGAACAGTGGAAAGCGGCGGCCGGGTCCGGTTGTTGAACGTTGCTGACAAGACGACTGTCGGGGCCAGCAAATCGGCTAAGTTCACCGACATCCGAACTTCTAAGAACGTGGAGCCGCCGCCTTTGGACGCTGCGAAGTCTGCCGGCGTCCGCGCTGCATCCGCTACACATTGGTCGGCCCTCCCCTCGACGACTGAATTCGCCGCTTCCGTTGGCACTGGGAGAGGCTCGAGTGCCGGTGTTCCGATCACCGGCGTCAAGTATAAGTCCGCCGCCATCCGGACGAAGCCTCCTGAGGCACACGATGGGGAGCCCGTCCTGCGCAGCGCCACAGGAGCAGAAGTGTCGGAAATGGGTGCCAAAACGAAGTCCGCCGGAATCCGCACTTCGGTTTCGTCCAGGGCGACGTCCCTCGACTTTCCTATGAGGCAGGGGACTGCATCGACCGTCGGAGATGGGCAGCCTGCAGAGTTCAATGCACGGTTGGATAGCGGGGCGCCGTCTGTGCTCTGCAATTTTAACTCTGCCGGTATCCGAACTTGCTGGGGAACGGACCTACAATCAGAGGTCATCGGGCGGGCGGAAGATGAGACGTGTGCGGAGGCAGAGGACTTGTTGACGGGAGTCAACGAGGGGCCGGTGGGAGGAGCTGATATGCGCGAGAGGGATGGGGGGGAGGAATGGGTACAAGTGGAGGACGGCCAAGAAGAACTTGAATGGAAAGAAGGTGGGGAAGGAGCGGAAGGGGAGGACGAACGGTCGGGGGGTGGAGAGCTGCCTGCGGTGAGTCGTCTGACTCGTTCGGACACTTGTACACGATGCAACGCGGAGGTGACGTTGACGACGAAGGGACGACGATGGAAATAGAGACTCAGGTGGGCATTGGCCTTTCCGCAGACCCGGATGCCTGTGACGTGCACCCGCTGGCGGCGGCAGTGCATCTCCGGGACGTGTGCAACGAGGTCGCCATGGCAGTGGGCCGGACGAAAACGACTCATTGAATGGACGTCAGCGACGTCACTGATTGCAAAATCCGCGAACAACAGGCCGAATCAACTCCGTCCCCGCCTACAAATACCGTCGGGCGCGTCGACACCGATCATTCCTTGGGCGCTGACTTGGAGGCCCCGTCGCCCTGCTCTCCGACACTAGCGGACACCTTCCCTGGCGCAGCGGGTGGTGGGGTTGCCGGCTGCCAGCATCTGACGTCCCCGAAAAAAAGCAGGGTGGCCACTCAGCCTCTCGCGGTGCTTGCCTTACCCGCGCCCCTGTCGCCGATGAAGGAACGGAGGGAGAAACCGGCTGGTAAGCGTTAATGATCTTCGCCACGTGTGCACGTTTACGTCTCTAGAGTGCCAACGATGTCAGTCGGCCATCCTGTCGTTGACGAGAGGACAAGTTCTGCCTTCCCATGGACGGTAGCGAAGACGGAGGTCTGTGCGGCCACAGAAGAGGATTGTCGACACTGGCGCAGTTCTCGCTGCGCCAAAATTCGAGCCCTGAGGGGCACACACAGATCAACCGGTGTTGGCCTCGGCACAGCAAGTGCGGATATCGGCGGACTACAACATTGGGTCCTTTCGGTATGACACACCTGCCTTGTCCTCGTCGTCTGAAGTGTGCTATTCTTTCGTTGGCAGGACAGGTCGTTGTGGTCCGCCGGTATCCGCACTACCATTGTCAACGACATAAGGAGAGCTGGCACATGGTTAAGTACGGATTCCGGCGGACTTTCATCCGCGACCGGCACACAGAGACTGACACCCTTCCGCAATACAAGTGCGGATACTGGCGGACCAAACAACCCCTGCCGAGAAGATAAAACAACCCTTCTATCTGCTGGTTGTTTAAGTCCGCCGGTGTCCTCGCTTCTATTGTGGGTGTGTGATGTACTTACTCTCTGACACTCCGCCGGCATCCGCACATGCGCAAGTGTCGGCTTTCCGTCTCCCGCCGACACTGGTCGTGACGACGCCGGCGGTGTATAAAACACAGACCTTTCGGTGGTCCAATCTTTTTAATGCGGCGGTATCCTCGCTTCCAGTGTCAGGGCCGGACGTGGTTGGTCGGTGTCTGCGCTTAGTGGCTTCTAGTCCGCCGGAATCCGAACTTCGTCGTTTACCGGCTTCCATGCTGATTGGCCTTAAGTTTTCTTGCTTCGCGTTGTGCAGGGGTCTCAGGCTCGACTGCGCTCCTCGTCTTCGTGTCCAAAGGCTCACATGGTCCTCGCTGAACCCGACCACGTGATGACAAACTCCACTGGTTGGAGAGGCCATCATCTGCATGGCTATGTCAATATTTTACTTCTCAACTTTCATCGAATCGTATATTTATTCCGGGTTCTGTCTTTCTTTTGTTTTATAGGGGTAGGGTCGACTCGGAAATGGAGGTCCTCCATTTTCTCGAAATATCCGACACGAATATTGCAGAAAGTCCTCGGGTTCACGACAAGACACAAGAATATGTTAAAGGCATCAGAGGTTGATGTCGAGACTGGGGAGAAGGACCATGCCGTGGCCATTGATGAATGTCTTTCCCTTCTGCCTCAAAGTATCCGCGATCTGTGACTAGGGGTCAGGCCATGTAAAAAAAATACTTAGCAGAGCATCGCGCGATGAGGGACAATTTTTAGAACACTATTTCTCACAACCCGGCGTGTGCATTGGTCGATGTTGTGCAGTTGGCGGCAGAGCACGTGGAGCCTGCGGGGGGATTTTCGATAACGCGATTGCGCCTCGAGTCTTGACGGTTATGGGTGACATATCCTGAGGCTTGGTACCACCTCATCATGTTCTATCTACTTTCGGTGATGGTCAAGTGGGAATCAAAGCTAAAGATCTGCTCACCGTCTTGCTTGTCGATGGGAAGCTCAACGATGAGGTGGTGAATTTCTACATGGCGCTTTTGGGGTCGACTGCATGCATAACACGTCAAACATCATCAGGCCTTCCAGTCTTCAGCTTCAGTTATTTCTTCTTCAGTAAGCTGCAACTTCATGGACACGGTGGGGTGGAAAGGTGGGCTAAGAATGTAGATCTGCTTCACTTCGATCTGATTTTTGTTCCGGTGCACAAAGACAATGATCACTGGATCCTCCTTTCCATCAATTTGAGGGACAATGTCTTCGAGATTTTCGACTCCTATCCTCGCGTTATAGCAGATTCGCGTTTCTACCTTAGTGTTTTCGAGTTGATTGTACAGTACTAAGAACGTCATACCTCACATGGCTGGTTGCCTAGGAGTTGGGAGTCTATGGCGGGGAACGTTGTTGTGGAAGGAGTTCCGAGACAAGTTGACGGAGCTAGTTGTGGGGTGTTCATGTTGACGTTTGCAACGCTGTTGCAACGCAGTGATCGACCACCTTTCATGTTCTCTTCTGAAGATATACCTGTAATTAGATGGCAATTGGCAACATGTCTTTTGGAACACCATTGTCTTTGATTGATTTCCATGACTTCTGTACATTTTTTTGACTAAATTTCATTCAATGGCGATTGTTTTTGCTTAGACATGACATTACTCCACTGCCTTTCTTAGTGCAACTTCGTTCTCTTTTATTCGCTCAATTTCGAGTTCTGTTTAGGATGGTCGCTGTTTGTATGGTGGCATTTGTAGACTTTGTCATCTGCATCTTTTCTCGTGCGGTGGGACAAATTCTTGTTGCGTTCTTTTCTCCGAATTTCACATATAAGAACCTACAGTGTGCATAACAATTGAAATCAGATGATATTCGAATTTCTTGTGCGGTATAATAAATTGGTGTGCACATGCATAACAACTCCCGATAAGTGCGTCAGTGTGCCGTTCGTTACACGACCATCACTTGCTTTGTGATTGTCTGTAGTGCATTTAACAAATGACTTCGTGTTCATGTCTGGGACTTCTGTGAATGGCCTGCTCAAGTGCAGATGTTGCTTGCCAATATAATCAACCCCCTTCTTTGTATGCATTTCATCACATAGGGAAAAAAACTCAGATATTATCAAACATACATTGCATCACTTGAACAAAGTGCAATAGCGATGACATTCGAAAATGTATTATTCACCATGGGTTCGGTTAGGACACCACGCTCATCAAATTTCTTAAGTATAACAAGTATGGATCTCGACACACTTCCGCATGTTGGCTAAGTGCCTGGGCGTGCTTGTCGCTATACTAAGCCTTCTAAAGTATAACAAGTATGGATCTCAGCACACTTCCGCATGTTCGCCAAGTGCCTGGCCGTGCTTGTCGCTATACTAAGCCTTCTAAAGACACGAATCTACCGAATCCATATAACCGACTCGCCGAGAGGATAGACATACCTGTGTTACTGAAAGATAACCGAAGCAACCTTGTCCAACAAGGAGACAATCAAGGTGCTTCATAAAAGTGTTATCCAACATCGATCCGGTTGTAATGCCTAGCTCATTAAGTTTTTAAGTATAAGAAGTATGGATCTCAACACACTTTTGCATGCGGGCCAATTGCCTGGGAGGATGGACAGTCGCTATACTAAGCATTGTAAAGAAGACGGAATCTCACTAAACATCCATATGAGTATTAGATGTTTCGGCCGAGAGGATGGACATGCCTACGTTACTTCGGGATAATGGAAGCGAGTTTGTCCAAGAAGGATACAATTAAGTCGCCTTGCTCATCACAATCCTAAAAAAGTACGGATCTCAGCACACTTGGTCCTCACAATTATAAACAAGTATGGATCTCAGCACGCTTCCGCATATGGGCCGAGTGGATGGGCATGCCTACATTGCTTAGGCTGTAGCAAAAACTGAATTCGTTCGAAAGAGGACATAATATAATGTCTTATTTTAACGAATAACATGTTTCAGGCAAAACGACGGAAATCTTAAGGGAGTCGTCGGAGGTGACTTGAAAATGTGAGGGTGAGGCCCTACATAGCGCGTCATTCACGGAGCTTGTCCTTTTTTTTTTTTTCTTCGCGACACACGGTTGTTCCTGGTCCAGTGTATTCGTGACCAGCCCGTACGGTGGGACATTGGCACCGGCGAGACGCGATAGTTGTATCTCCAGTGCCGTTGCGAGGCACAATAGCCGTTGGCAGTGCACAAACGTTGTTCCGAAAGCGGCGGGGGTCGGATGGCCATTGGTGGTTATTCGAATTCGAAATGTGCAGATCGGCAGCGCCGTCCCTGCCAACGATCAGCTCATGGCATTCTCCGAATGAGAGGGGAGGACACAACGCTCCCGAGGTGGTGGCCGATCAATGTAAATGGCCGCACGTGTCCCCATACGCGTTGTCGTTTTCAACTTTTCACAACCGCCTTGTGCTGTGCTTGTCTCCATCATGCCTCACATGAGCACATGGCAGATCTCCTCAGGAAGACTGCTCTGCTGGCAATCCCCCTTGTTGCTTTGTTGATCGTTATTCTGGTGCAATTGTGCCAATTGTGGAGGCACAGCCGGGCCAGTCCGCGGAAGAAGCCAACCAAGAAGGACTACGGAGAAGGCAAGTCAAGGAAGGGGATGGGTGAAGATAATCTCTTTGGCGGCCACATGTACGGGATGGCGGGAGGGGCTGCCAACGGGGTTCCCGAAGGAATGAGTCACTGATTCGACCCTACGTCTATGTATCCCCCGCGGTCATGACCGCGGGGTCCAACTTGGCCAGCGGTCGGGATCCCAACCGCAGAGGTTGGACCCGCAGTTGGGTGCGGCCGAGAATTTCAGACATTTAAAAAAATAATAATAATAGGCCAAAAACAAAATAAAAAATTATGGGGTTGTAGGGTTTGAAGAGACCTACAATGTGGTGATTTTTTTTTTTTTTTTTTAAGTTTTTTCTTCTTTTAAAAAAATAAAAAACCAAAAAACATGTATTTTGATCAAAAGAAAGTTAATAAAAAAAAGGGAAATTTTTATTTTTTCGTTTATGTGTGTGTGTATGCATGTGGGGGGAGGAAGGGCGACCCCTTCCCCGCGAATCAATCAATCAATCAATCAATCAATCAATCAATCAATCAATCAATCAATCAATCAATCAATCAATCAATCAATAATAATAATAATAATAAAAAAA
>BFEA01000883.1:412669-423558 GCA_003427395.1 Chara braunii | reverse complement strand
GCCCGGCCGGGCAGCGTCCTCACGCAGCCTTTTTTTGTTTTTTGTTTTTTGTTTTTTTTCGCGCCTAGGGGTGCTAATGTCCATCAGCACCCTGCCCCGGCCGCTCTTTTCCTCGGCGACCCTATTTCGGGCCCGAAAATGGCTCGACCGGCTGATCGCACCGGCCGTCGGAGTGCAGAGGGTCCCGTTCCAACGGCAATTCCGTCCCGTTGGACCTACCGGTTGCCATCCAAAAATCTACATACCATTAGCTTGCCGCTGATCCTTTCAACTGGTCAGCGCTGAACCAGTTCAGCG
Organism: Chara braunii; assembly: GCA_003427395.1. Classification (NCBI taxonomy): domain Eukaryota; kingdom Viridiplantae; phylum Streptophyta; class Charophyceae; order Charales; family Characeae; genus Chara; species Chara braunii. The sequence goes on along the minus strand of BFEA01000883.1, from coordinate 423,261 downwards.
CCCAGATTTGTGATCGAAGCCAGCCAAAAAAAAGGACAAAGTTTGTGGTCCTGCACATCTCCTCACCCTTCGAACCCCATATCAAGCACCCAGATTGAGGCTTAAACTGCCTTTCGATCTGGAATAATTATCATGCGACTGCACGTTCAACTGGTTGGAGATGACCCTTCATCTTCTGGGTGCAAAAAAAAAAAAAAAAAAAAAAAAAAAGACGGAACTCTATGGTTGTTGACATCTCCCCACCCTCCAAGAGGGCGCGCCCATTTTGTTTTTGCTTCAATTTTTACTTCTCAAGTTTTTTGTTCATCTTTTTCTTTCACCAACTGTTCTTTTTCATGAATGAATTGATTCAATTTGATTGTTTGATTGATTGATTTATGGAACACCCCTCCCCCCGGCAAAAAAAAAAGAAAAACATGGCGGCCAATTGTTTCCCCCCCCCCCCCCCCCCCCAAAAAAAAAAAAGTGGGGCCCATTTTTTTTTTCAAAAAACAAATACATAGGGGCTGAGGGCGGGGTGCGCGATCCCGATCCCGCCTGCCGTCGTCCCCAAAGACCCCTCGGAAGGCCTCCAGACTGCCGTGAACGGCGTTCACCACCGTGAGGGGTAGTGAACAGCCTTTCACCCATTCCTGCACGGCAGCGTTCACGGACACAGGGGAGGCACTGGTTGTAGGTGCCAGGGCTAAGCACGGCCTCACCTACCCCACTCAGAAGCATAGCCGGATGAGCCCTGTTGTACGGGTACTTCGGGCCCTGGGTTTAGACACTCTCCTACAAGTTCCGTAGGTGGACCCATTCCTATCCCCCTTAAACCACCAGTACATTTCCAAGCTATCAAGTCGGAGCCTCCCCCTACCGGTATGCCGAGCCTTGCCAAGGCTCCCGATACAGGTAGCGGGATTTTTTTGATTTTTTTTAAGCGAGATTGACATCCTTTAAAAAACAGAAAAAAAGAGCCAAAGAAAAAAAAGAAACGAACTCTATTCTCAGAAGTACGAAAAAAAAAAAAAAAAAAAAAAAGAAATGAAATGGGAAACAGGGGGGGAGAGAGAGAGAGAGAGAGAGAGAGAGAGAGAGAACGGTGCATCTGGGCACTTTTCTTGCCCCACACACGGGAATGTTCATTCTCATTTCTCTCTCTCTCTCTCTCTCTCTCTCTCTCTCTCTCTCTCTCTCTCTCTCTCTCTCTCTCCAGCGAAATGAGAATGAATCTTCCCTGACACACGGGAGAGTTCATTCTCATTTTGCATGTTCATGCAAAACCCCGCCGCGGCCTCTCTCCCGACACGCGGGAAAGTTCATTCTCGTTTACCAACGGGCCTAGCGCAGTTGGTACACCCATGAACTGTTGTAATACAGACCCGAGTTCAAATCCAAATGAAGTTTAATGAACAAAAAAAGCTTTAATTTTTAATAATTTGAACAATATATATTTAGAAACAGACACCTCTCCTTTATTAAGATAATAATAATAAAAATCACTTGACTGGCGGAGAACGCCAGTAAGAAAAAGCCAACTCCCCCAGAAGAGCCAACGCAGCTTCCACAACAAAAGAGGCACGCAGCGTATTGCACTCAGTGTCCTATATACTCTTTTTACTCAAAGGAAACAACACCGTAACGTCCTTTTTTTTTTTTTTTTTTTGAACCGTGCTCCATCTATTGGTGGGGAGCAGCACCTGCTGGAAAATGGGTCCAGCGTCCCAGAACAGACACCGTAACGTCCTACCTCATTCAGAGTTCAAAATCTGGTCGCTTACTTCCGCGTTGATTACGTCCAACTCACTTGAGCGCTGTGACAGGCTGTGAACGTCTACATCCTCAGTTTGCTTCAGCATCAATGCTAGCATCTGCTTCTTTTCCCCATCAGATGGTGACTTGACCGCTCCGACCGATGCAACTCGACTGCGTGCACCGAGCCATTACCTCGTAGGAGGACCACAAGAGGTGCTGCACACACCGTAGACCACAGGTTCGACGAAGTAGCTTAAGGAATCGTTTCACGTACAGATCTGCACGAACAAACACAAACACCATGAACTAAATGTGGCTGCGCTGCCTGCGCACACCCATGCCCGTTTCCAATCTCTCACTGCCCCATCCATCCATCGGCAGACTTACACCAGCTGTCCGCATTCGCTGGCCGGAGTCAGTCTCTCCGGGCCCTGTTCAGCAGCCATATGATCCATGTTTGGATCTAATATGTCAAGGGCAGGCAGGTGCGCGTTGTCATAGACAGCCAGGACACTTGTCAGACCACAATCGCGAATCATTGGCCCAGAAGCAATTCACAGATCTTTAAGTGAATAGCCATTCGAATATCATGGGACGAATACGGAAAGAAGGGAGAGACCTGCTAACACACAAGGAAGTGTAAGATCGTCTCACTAGGAATCGAACACGTGACATGCCATCAAAGAGGTGGATCACTTAACCTATAGGTAAAGTGAGCTCGGATGAAAGTGACGCCCCTTGTGGGACATTTTTTTCACCCCACCCCAGCATGGCAGTTCATCCATGACCCGCTACACCCAGACTCTACTCTACTCAACCCAAGTGCACGTGAGGGGTAGCTCACAGCACCGCCCAGACCTCAACCAAGCACTGCATGGGCGTCACCCCTTGTGGGACATTTCACCCCACCCCAGCATGGCAGTTCATCCATGACCCGGTGCGACCGGACTCTACTCAACCCAAGTGCACGTGAGGGGTATCTCACAGCACCACCCAGACCTCAACCACGCACTGCATGGGCGTCACCCCTTGTGGGACATTTCACCGCACCCCAGCATGGCAGTTCATCCATGACCCGGTGCATCCGGACTCTACTCAACCCAAAGGCACGTGAGGGGTAGCCCACAGCACCGCCCAGACCTTAACCAAGCACTGCATAGGCGTCCGCCCGGCTAAGTGCTTTCAACACACAAGAAGTCCAAGGTCAACCAACCAATAGATGGAGCCTCCCCCGGTGCTAGTGATGCATGCTCTTATCAGCATCACTAGGACCACAGGCGGTGTGTTTAGAAAAAAAAAAAAAAAAAAAAAAAAGGGATTCGAACCTAAGACCTGCCACCGAAGAGGTGGATCACTTAACCAATAGGTAAGAGTACCTCACCATGATCAAACCCCCCATGGCTAATCTGGGAGTGCCTTGTTGCCGATTCTTCCGGCTGGTCGGAGACGAAGCCTGCAGAAAAAAAAAAACAGGACAAAAGTCTGTGGTCCTCCACATCTCTCCACCCTCCAAACCCCATGTCAAGCACCCACACTGGGCTCAAAAACTCCTGACTAATCTGGAGTTATCTCATCTTGTGACTGAGCCTTCAACTGGTTGGCGATGACCTTCATCTCCCTGCAAACAAACGACAGACTCGATGGCTGCGCACATCTCCCCGCCCTCCGAACTTGTGCTGAAGCGCCTGGATTGGAGACAAAAAAATGATGAATCAGGGATTGCTTTGCAAGTCACTTGAGACCGCACATTCAACTGCTTGGAAATCAACCATCATCCACGCCTGCAAAAAAGAGACAGAGTCTGTGGTCCCGCACATCTCCCCACCCTCCAAATCCCTGGGTAGCACCCGATTGGGGCTTTGCTAGATAAGGCAAGTACCGAACACTTCCTGGGGCGAGATTAGCTCGCACCGCACCTTTAGGTACAGGTGCAACATCATCTTTTTCTGTCGTGTGTGGCAAGATCACCGACCCTGGCGTTCCACAGCCATTTTTTACACCGTGAATTCCATGGCCTTGGTGGAGCCCGCATGCTCCAAAGTGCTGGATGTTTGCTCGGCGTCCTCGAATAGATAATAGACCATTGGGACCGAAAGCCGGGTATACTCTCTCGATGAGTGTCAAGTCCCAATTATAGTCATCAAAGGTACAAAACTCCCGCGACCGCGAATGAATCCTGTTCCCCAAGACGAACATGCACACAATCCACGGACCAGTCAGCATAATAAAGACCTGTGTAATGACCCGCCAAAACACAGACTGAGAACACTGCTGATTTCTGGGATTTGCCGCTGGAATGAATGCCTTGCTGAGATTCCCGCATTCTGCTGTGGTTTCCAAGTCTGTGTGTGTGTGCGTGCCTGAGTGCTTGTCGGTTGAGTGTGTGTGTGACCCGCAAGGGTACTGGTTGGTTGAAAGGCGCCGCAGGGCCGGTACTTACCTGTGGCCGTGACTTTGAGGGTTGCAGCGGGGAAAACACTCAAGTCGCGGGGAAAAACATGCGACACTTAGAGCAGGGGGGGAAAAACACTCAAGTAGCAGGTAGGCCGGTACCACTCAAGTAGTGGTAGAAGTGTCGGGTACTGGAGGGCGAGCAGAAGAAGACAAAAAGTTGGCATTTTTAGAGGCCCAGTAGCGGTAGGATACAGGTAGGCCAGTACCAGTCCAAGTGGCCTGAGTCTAGGGCCTGTCCGGACGACAGCAGAGCCTGCAATGATGTTTCCCTCCGAAAGGGAGAAGGTATCGGTTGCTGGGAGGCTGCTCGGCCTAGGAAGTCACCGCCCAAGAGGCCAGTAGGCCGCTATATCTTCCGGAGGAGCAAGCAGCTCCTCCTCATTTGCGGTCTGCAAGGATTGGCGACATGCTGCTGGAGCCAAGCGCTGGACTTGGGCAGCGCTGCCTGGAGGTGACGAGCAGCTGGGCGCTCAGCCTGGCTATGGCAAGCAGCCCAGCCTGAGGAGGAAGAAGCAGGGGCTGAAGGAGGAGAGTGGCAAGTTACCTACATGGCTATGGTGGACACCATCTTCATCACCTTGTTGGGCGCTGCATCTAGAAGGCCCCAGTTGGGGTAGTGCCGCACCAAGGAAGCTCGAGGCAGAGTCAGGCATGGCGGCTTAGTCAGCGACGACATAGCTAGACTGGGTTGTCCTTTGGACAGGAGTGCAGCGACATAGCTGCTTTGCGTTGTCATTTGCACAGGAGGGCAGAGCCCTCAGTAGTCCGCCATAGCCTAGGCATGTGAGAGGTGGAAGGAGGCGGGAAGCCATAGCTATGGTGGACCTATTGTGATGTCAGCAGTAAGAGGGAACTTCGGATATTGATTCTGGTTCATCCTCTCATTGTTATTATTATTATTGGAAGAAGAATAAGATTGGCGAAGTGAAGGAGGAGGAGGAAGGTGGAGAGAGAAGGGGGATTTATCATTGGTCTTGCTGGTGTACTTCTTCTTCTTCTTCTTCTTCTTCTTCTTCTTCTTCTTCTTCTTCTTCTTTCTCTCTTCTTTGGTCTATATCTCTTTGCAAGTACTTTCATTTCTTTCGCAATTGGGTGGCATTGTCTTTCATTGTGAATTTGCACTTTGGGAATGACCAGGATCGTAACACCTGCCAGGCTGCTGTGTAAGGGCCAGAAGAAAAGTACAAAAACAGAAGCCAATTGGACGAAGAACTACAGAAACAACGAACAACAGTATCAGCCGCTAGACATGAAGCCATGACATGTTGAGATGTCACATTGTTCAGAATGCACTCATGAAACTCTCGAAAACCCCCATCACCATCGAAAACCGCTCTGGACTTCCGACAGTTCCCCGCATGCAACATACTACANTGATACTAAATCTTCCGCTGCGCTGCTTCCCAGCCCATGATGATAATGATACGAATGTGTGTTGTTGATTTCTCGTTGATTCACCCTTTGCACCGTGCACATTGACATCTCGTGGATGTTGCACCTATGCTGCTGGTTGTTGCCACTTTTGTCATTGCTAGATCCTAGGCTCTCAGTGCATTTCACTTTCTGATATGCTACACTACTGCAGAAACTCGGTATTACCCCCTCTTCCTTTCTCCCTGAGAAGTTGGGAACATGTGCCTCTTCAGCATGCACATTTTGTATCGCACCATCAGCTATGCCCGTTCCTCGCTCGGCAGATGCTGCCTGACCCAGGATATTTATTAGGGGCTGCTGAAATGCATTCTATTACATGTGGAGAGTCTTGAGACTGTTGACGCTGCTCTCTTCCCCCCTCACCCTAATGGACTAAGAAAGACGACAGATCAACGCCGGGTGCTCCGTTATGTAGAAATGTATCCGTTATGTAGAAATGTCATCAATCATGCCTGCGCTCAGAGCTTCAACTGTCTCTTATACACATCTAGATGTGTATAAGAGACAGGCTATCAGCCGCTCCATCTATTGGTGGGGAGTGTCACCTGCTGGAAATCGGGTCCAGCATCCCTTGCACACACACTTAGGATTGGAATTGCTGTCCATCTGAGATAGAGCTGCAGGCAACCAAAAGATTGACTGCAGCTACAGCTAACTCACTACTGCAGAAGTCCTTCGGGACATCCGTTAAAATTGGAACGATACAGAGAGAGAAGATTAGCATGGCCCCTGCGCAATAAAGGATGACACGCATAAATCGAGAAATGGTCCAAATTAAAAAAAAAAAAAAAAAAAAAAAACTCACTACTTGTTACATGCTGAGAGCCTACACATGGGCCCCTCACGGGACCCGAGGTTGGAATAGGGGCCCCAGGTCGCGTCACCGCAACCTGAAGGCCCTATGGCATTTTTACTTGGGCCTGCATCAGAAAAACGCCAGCTTTAGAGTATTTTTATATTCGTTTATTTTTTTAATTGCTGTTGTTTTTCTAACGTGTGTGCTGTTGTCCGTTTTGTGGGCAGGTACACGTTCTAGGGCCAGGACCTGATTCAGGCCCAGAGGCTGAGCCTCCAAAAATGTTTGGACCGTTTTTTTTTGTTTTCGGACAGATTTTGGACCATTCAGACCTGGACCGACGTTCAGGCCCGATGCATTCGCATAGGCCCTGAATCGGACCAGGTACCGAACAGGCCAGCCCCTGTCTCTTATACACATCTAGATGTGTATAAGAGACAGGTAGAAATGTATCCGTTATGTAGAAATGTCATCAATCATGCCTGCGCTCAGAGCTTCAACATTCGTATGGACCATGTGCAAGTTCTCCGTCCACTGACGAGGCCGTTTCTGGCGGAACGGCTGAAACGATCGCTTGGAGTACCGCCAGCATGGTGCTCTTGTGGCACCGTTCCGAGCAGCCCCAGCGCAAAAAAAAAAAAAAAAAAAAAAAAAAATCCGGGATGAAATATGTTGTGTAGAATTGAAATACAAATGACTTTTGGCTGAGGTGACACATTATAATTCCTCACAGAATCGGTGATAAAAAAGAAAACAAGTTAAATAACAGAATCACGCAAAGGCACCGGGTCCCCCCTTTAGACCCTTGTAACCCCTTTAAAACCAATTTATACCCCCTTTTGACAGCCAACTCGCAAAAAAGAAATGAATCCTCTGGGAGAGCGCAGAAAACCAAAAAAAAAACAAAAAAAAATAAAATTAAAAAACAATTTATTATTATTATTATTATTTTTTTTCACGCCCGGGTACCCTGGGCGTCATGCCAGGGTGCCCGGCCGGGCGTGAGAATCTTCCTAGCTTTTTTCTCAGTAGAACTTGGATTTTAGGAATGTGCGTTCCAATTCCAGATTGGAACTGAATCTTCAAGTTTCGAGTTCAGAGCAGAATTTCCCAAATCGAAAGGCTGTTTCGAAGAGAGAGAAAGACACAAAACAAAGGAAAAGAAACACAATCAAAAGGAAAAAGCAAGCGAAGAAGTGTCGGGACAAACATCCACAAATCTGAAATGGAAAAAGACAAGTAAATTCTGTACCGAAAGTCGTTCTCACAGCAATGCATTTCCCACATACTGTGCCAGCACCCAAGGTCGGCGATCAAAGATGCACGAGCTCCAATCCGATTGTCATTACTTCACTCTGACTCTAACCAAACAGTCTCATCAAACCCTAAACAAAAGGACTCAAAACAGTGATCAGCCATGATGCTCTCTTGGCTTTCGCTTTCCGCATCGAAAAGATGTTAGGGTGTAGGCTGCGTTGCAGTCACCGATTAGGACTCTTAGGAGAAACTTAGGTGGGTCTACCATTCGATTGACTTCGGTTGGCTCCTGGCATGTCTTATAGATGCGTCCGTCTATGATGGGTCAGTGGTTAGGACTCTTAGGAGCATCTGAGGCGGGTCTAGCATCCGATTGACTTCGGTTGGCCCCTGGCGCGTCTTAGATGCGTCCGTCTGCGATGTGATTTACTTCAGGGGTGTCTTTGAGGGGTCAGTAATGGAGTCAGATTCATCATTTTTAGATCCCTCTGAGCCATTCAATAGAGGGCCGGCGGAAACTGATTTAACAAGCTTCTTCCCGGAAGTTGCGAAGAAACAACTCAACCCTTTTATTAGTATCAAATAACTTTCAAGTACTAATTAGAATTGGAATTGTTCACACTCGTCAGTTACTCTCTCTTTCTCCTGAAAGATCGATTTACTCGAGCCTTGGACAAACATTGTCATTCCCCGCAACAGCATTTTGGCTTACGCATTTTACGGTTTTTACCGTCTGATATTGACAAAAAAAGTGTGAGGTTGCACCGCGTTGATGGGAGGAGACATCCAGCAGATGGCAGTCTGGGCAGCACAGCCGTAGTACATACCTTTTCCATACGCTGCGGTTACTCGAGGCTTGGACAAACATTGTCATTCCCCACAACGACTTTTTGCCTTTACACATTTTACAGCATGATATTGAAAAAACACAAAAAGTGTGAGGTTGCGCCACGTTGATGGGAGGAGACATCAAACATATGGCAGTTCGAGCAATGCAGTCGTATTACGTACCTTGTCCATACGCTGCGGTTGAATGCATAGCCCATGTTTGACATCCTCTCTACTACGAACAACACGCTGAGAGGAAGCACGTACTCGATTCCCAAGTTGGCGGGTGCTAAGTTTACTGCATTGCAAAAAGAACAGGCCAGAGACTTCGCCTCCAGGAGAGCCTGCAGGTTCCTGTATGCATTTGGAAAAAGATAGTGATCCTCTTCAACGAACAGGATATGCCCATCGTACCCACGTGTCTCCCGCAGATGATCCCACACTTCATTCATCATCCACCACCAATGGTGCTTGAGTGATACAATACTTGGACTCCTGTTCATTACAGCAGTTCACAAGCAAACAAAGCTGCACTGCTTTCTCGTCAGATCTGGGGGGGCGGGGGGAAGGGGGAGAGAGAGAGAGAGAGAGAGAGAGAGAGAAGCCATCCAGAAACCCTCTCACTGCATTATCTAGTTTCGAAAAGGGAGTTGGACATTATTGCAGTCACGGTGGAATCATCATTATGAGGATACGCATACCTGTTCGCATAACTGACGCATAGTATGCAGGTCATATGCAAAGGACCAGCTGACTGAAAGCAAAATTTAGGGTTTAGGGTTTTGCACACCAGCAGACAGGTGGCACGTCTTCTAGGGGGGATATAGTTGGAGGGGGAGGGAAGGGGGGAGGGGGGGGGTGTCCTTTAGGGTCTCGGCAGGATGGGATGACCAGGGCCCCGGCAGGGCTGCTCATGTGAAACAGTTGTATTGTATTCCTCTGTTTAAGGGATGTTGGGCCCCATTCCCAGCAGGTGCAGCTGCCCCCACCAATAGAAATGGAGCCATCCACCGAAGGGTCACGATCCCGGAGGCTTTCTTACCACCATGGGACTGCACAGCCTCGGCGGACGTTCCCAAAAAAAAAAAAAAAAAAAAAAAAAAAAAAAAAGAGGAGGCAGATGTGCAGGTCCATTGTCGATCCAAACAAGAGGCAACTTAAAAAAGATAAAAATAAAGCCCGGGCTAGGAAGGCCACTGTGGAATGCGTAGACCTCCCCGAGGACCTCCCGTGGCCCCTACGTTGCCCCACTGGGTCCTGAGGCCGCACGCCCAACGTTTTTGGCATCCTTAGGGCCATTGGGCTTTGGCTTGTTTCGTTCATGCAACCTCGTAGTGCTGAGATGCAATCCCAGCTTTTGTTCTCTATGAGCATGTGATACCGTAAACCATTCCCTTCATAAGTTGGTGTCCGAAAATGAGAATGGCTCTTTGACATAATGCAAGGCAAGCGCAACTTGTAATCATCCTTCAAGCGCAGCAGATGTGATCAATGCAAGGGTAAGACTTTAATGATACATGCTAACTTCATAGATTCACTTCGGTGATAGAACAGAGCGAGGTGCCTTCAATTCTCTAGCAGCAAAGCTCACCTGTACGATCCAAAGGTGTCTGGCTTGTTTGGGCAGCTTGAAGGAAGCTCGTGAGGTAATTGGATCTTTCGGCCTTCGCAGTCCCCGGGTTCTTTCCCGGGAAATGACATAGGAAACAAATGTGGAGAAAAAGGTGCAAATATCTGCTTCACCTGCAAAAAAAAAAAAAAAAAAAAAAAGAAAGAAAGAAACAACAACAACACAATTCAAATTTCAAAATCAATAAAGAAGAAGGCTCACCACTTCGACTATTCTCAGTGGAGATGGGAGCACACAATTCAATACTGTTGATGTCATCTGATTAAACCACCGGTACTTTCGAGGCACTTTTCTCAGACTCTGGGGAAGCTCTGCGTGCCAAAAAACGAACTGACACGGGCCGTTGATGAACTTTATCGACAGCCCTGTTATGACCCTGGCCAATTTCGAGATACACATCCACCGGAAAGTACAATGCCATCCAATTGCAGAAAGAAATGAATGAACTTGAGAGGA